>CM059330.1:10955334-11045585 GCA_030340685.1 Protosalanx chinensis
TGCACGACTCCAGCAGAGACCTGGTGCTGGCTGGGACACAGCAGTCTGAGGAGCTGAAGAGAGCTCTTATACAGGTGTCCTGTGTGTGTGTGGTGTGTGTGGTGTGTGTGTATGTGGTATGTGTGTGGTGTGTGTATGTGGAGTGTGTGTACTCCTAGTGTGTGTACTCCTCCCCTGCATACTCAACCAGAAAGTCCAGCCACTCCCTCCCCACTCACCCTAGCTGTGTGCCGCCCCCCTGTGGCTGTTCAGGAGCAGAAGAAGTCCAGTAAGCTGGAGGAGAGCATGAAGATGCTGGACTACGAGATGAAGAAGACAGACGACCTTCTCTACAGGATGATCCCCAAACCTGTTGCTAAGAGACTGAGGAAGGGAGAGCCTGCTGTCAACACCTGTGAGGTTAGGACCACCCTGGGCATGGGTGTGTGTCTGTGGTGTGTGTGTCTGTGTCTGTGTGTGTGTGTTGGAATGAGCAGCAGTATAGACGAGTGTGTAATGTTCTCTCCCCAGGTGTTTCCAGACGTCACCATCTTGTTCAGCGATGTGGTCGGCTTCACTCGGATCTGCAGCCACATCACCCCCATGCAGGTGGTGTCCATGCTCAACACCATGTACACGCTCTTCGACACGCTCAGCGAGAAGCACCGAGTCTTCAAGGTGTGTGTGTGATTTTGTGGGTGGGCATGAGTACTTGTGTGTGCCCTTGCGTGTGTAAGACCCAACATGTGTGTGTGTGAGCAGAGCCTGTTTGACTCCTCCCCCCCCTCCCCCCCCACCCAGGTGGAGACGATCGGGGATGCCTACATGGTGGTTGCCGGCGCTCCAGAGAAGACCAAGTACCACGCCCACAACATCTGTGACATGGCCCTGGACATGGTCCGCTCTATAGACCACCTCAAAGACCCCTCCAACGGCAACAACATACAGATACGCGTGGGTGAGTGTGTGCGTCTGAGGCGGTGCGTCAAAGTGTGTGTGTGTGGGATCTATTGACCCCAGGCTGTGTTTCAGGGATCCACTCTGGCATGGTGGTGGCCGGCGTCGTCGGGCACAAAATGCCACGCTACGGTCTCCACGGCGACACGGTCCACACGGCTTCCGCCATGGAGAGCAACGGCAAGGTAGGGATCGGAAAAAAATAGAATCAAGCGATGCGGAAACAGGATGAACGTAAAAGGCAGGAAGTGAAACCGAAAGACAGGAAGCGAGAGACCCATGACCTTGTCGTGACCTTTACAGGAAATGCACATCCAGCTGAGCAGTGCGACCTACGAGCATCTGAAAGGAAGCCACTTCATCTTCGAGAGGCGAGGGACCATAACCATTAAGGTCAGGGGGCCCAGCCGTTGCTCAGGCAACTGTGCTGTTCTTGTGTCCATGACAACCATAAATGTTAACATGAAATATCGACAGAGGTCACGCGTAAGACCGGACAATCTGGGAAGCCGCTCTCTAACAGAATAGCGAATGTAAATGTGGAGTGTGTTAGCTGTCCAAACAAAAACATTCATACAGTATATTCAAAGGTCTAGACACACACAGGACAAACCATTTACAGATACAGCGATATTAACCTCTCCACAACCTCTCCAGATATAAATTTAACTCACAGATACATTTGTATTTGTCTCTACACAGACACACCAGCCTTTATCTATACAAAACATAGTTGTGGTGTTAACAGTGTTGTTGTTTACTGACTTAAAAGGATGACTGTGAACCACACTGTTCTGAGTGTTACTAACATTAAGCCTGCCTCTCTGCACATCCCCGCTGCTGGGAATTCAGTGTGTGTGCGCGCGTAGGTGTGCATGTGTGTGTGTGTGCCTAGGTGCGTGGGCTCGCGCGCGTGTAATCTAACACTTTCAGAGCTGGACATGTCTCTGTCTATTCCCCAGGGGAATGTGGAGATTGAGACGTACTGGCTGAAGGGGAAGAGAGACAAGGATGGGAACGCTCAGGCTGCCTGCCCCCAGTTTGAGACGCAGACCATCAGCAAGGCCACCATCTCAGCCCCCGAGACAGCAGGGGAACAGGAGGGGCTGGTGAGGCATCTGTGTACTGTACACACACTACATACTGAGAGTTTACAGTGTACTGTACACACACTACATACTGAGAGTTTACAGTGTATGCTGTACACACACACTGCACACTGAGAGTTTAAAGTCTATATTGTACACACACACTGCACACTGGGAGATGGCACTGTACAAGAACACCTACATATTGAGTAAATACACAGTATTGTGATGGCTGTGTTAGATGTAACCGTCTTATCCTGTCCTCAAGGTGTTTCCTCTGGTCGCCCTGAAAGACGAGAACGATGTGAAGTCCCTCCAGGCTCACAGGATGAAGATGGACGTGTCCGGCCACTCCCTGGAAGACTCCCTGGATGAGGAGCAGGTGGAGAACCTGCCAGGCAGCAAGGTAGACTGGCTCAAGGTTCAGCCAGACAGCTGGACTGGGGGATCCCTTCCTGATAGCTGGAACTGTTGGAACGGGAGTCTGGATCGAACGTTGATGTTCTGTATATCCTTCACACCTCTCTGTGTTCCTCCCCCTCTCCCTCCTGTTCCTCTACCCTTTCTCTCCCTCCCCCATCTCCATTCCTCTCCCTCCTCCATCTCTGTTCTTCTCCCCTCTCTCTCCCTCCCCCATCTCTGTTCCTCTCCCCTCTCTCTCCCTCCTCCATCTCTGTTCCTCTCCCCTCTCTCTCCCTCCTCCATCTCTGTTCCTCTCCCCTCTCTCTCCCTCCCCCATCTCTGTTCCTCTCCCCTCTCTCTCCCTCCCCCATCTCTGTTCCTCTCCCCTCTCTCTCCCTCCTCCATCTCTGTTCCTCTCCCCTCTCTCTCCCTCTCCCATCTCTGTTCCTCTCCCCTCTCTCTCCCTCCCCCATCTCTGTTCCTCTCCCCTCTCTCTCCCTCCCCCATCTCTGTTCCTCTCCCCTCTCTCCCTCCTCCATCTCTGTTCCTCTCCCCTCTCTCTCCCTCCCCCATCTCTGTTCCTCTCCCCTCTCTCTCCCTCCCCCTCCTCCCTCCCCTTCTGCAGTCTCACTATAAAAGCGCCCTGCAGGACAGTGACCTCCAGGACCCCCACATTGACCTGGAGTCTCCGGAGTTCGACATGAGAGATTCCATGATGGCGTCTCCTGACGGCTCCTGCGACTCGCACAGCTCGGAAAAGAGCACCATGTGTGCCGTGTCATGATCCCACACCTACACATGTTATCAGAGCCCCACCCTATTACTACCTTATGTATAATGCTAAGCTAAGGATGACAATCCCCATTATGTTGTCTATAATGCTAAGCTAACGATATTTATTGTTTCTTATCAGCGCTTTGTCGATAATGCTAAGCTAATGATAATCATAAGTGGTCTACAGGTATGTATGCTATGATAATGATAAGAATATTACTATAGTGCTTGAATTATTATAGTTTGTTGTATGTATATAGATTCACGCTTCAGCTCTGTGAAGTGTGATGCACCTTTATGCCTCTCACTGTGGAGTTTATATTTAATCTTAGTCAATTTAGTCACAGAAGTGCTGCTGTTTCGGACCTCCTGTGCTGACACAGTGTCCTAACCTCCCACAAACTCCTTCTAACCTCTCCCCTCCTCTACCCCAGCCTCCTCCCAGTCTCCCCCATAGCCTCCGCCCAACCTACAGCCTCTCCTCTCTCCCAACCTCCCCCCTCCTCCCAGCCTCCCCTCTCCCCCCAGCCTCCCTTCTCCTCCCAGCCTCCCCCTCCTCCCAGGCTCTCCTCTCCCCCCTCCTCCTTTCTCCTCCCCTCTCCCCCCTCCTCCCAGCCTCCCCTCTCCCCCCTCCTCCCAGCATCCCCTCTCCTCCCCTTTCCCCCCTCCTCCCAGCCTCCCCTCTCCTCCCCTCTCCTCCCAGCCTCCCCTCTCCCCCCTCCTCCCAGCCTCCCCTCTCCCCCCTCCTCCCAGCCTCCCCTCTCCTCCCCTCTCCTCCCAGCCTCCCCTCTCCTCCCTCCTCCCAGCCTCCCCTCTCCCCCCTCCTCCCAGCTTCCCCTCTCCCCTCCTCCCAGCCTCCCCTCTCCCCCCTCCTCCCAGCCTCCCTCCTCCTCCCAGCCTCCCCTCTCCTCCCAGGCTCCTCTCTCCCCTCTCCCCCCAGCCTCCCCTCTTCCCCCAGCCTCCCCCCTCCTCCCCTCTCCCCCCTCCTCCCAGCCTCCCCAAGCCAGCTGAGCATCATCCTTGAAATAAACGAAGCTGACACACGTTCCTTTGTGGTCTTGTTGTTCTTGTTAGCATGAAAGCATGACCGTCCATGCATAGATGCTAATGGTATTGCATGCCAGTGCGGGCACACACACACACCAACACACACACACACCATGAGCCCAATAACAACCAAGTCTAATCAGGTGTGTTCAAAATGTGTTTAATGTGTAAATTCTGTGCATTTTAATATGCAGCCAACAACATGTTTACATAAGAGGCCTACACCGTGACAGACAGCACAGTGAGTTGTTTGTGATTGTCAACGATAGATCTTTTAGGTTTCCTCTGATCATTTTCTTCTCTCATAAGAGAGAGAAGAGAAAATGTCCTTCTCGCTCTCGTACCTTCAGCGCTCTCAAACACGTGGAGCTCAAAATATGTGCTGGAAAAAGATACTCCTCACACAGAGGTCCCAGAACACGAATGTTTTAGGTAGCCTAGTCATGTTAACCCACACTAAAGAGAAGGTGCTTTTTTAACTTTAAGGCAACATCCCAGGTGCAACCTCAGCAAGCATGCGCACGGCCCCGCCTCCCGCCTCAGACGACGTTGGCCACCGATTGGCCCTCTGAGGAACTGCGGCCGAAGGTGGCGTCCTCGCGGTCGAGGCTGGCGCGGCGGGCGGAGCCCGAGTCCTTGGGGGAAGGTTCCAGACTGCAGCGGAAGCAGAACGTGTAAAAGAAGGCAACCAGCAGCAGGAAGCACACCATGCAGAAGATGACAACGATGACGATGGTGTGCACCTGCAGGTGTCCCGTCTCCCAGGGGACGAGGGAGGGGGCGGGGCTGGAGGGCGAGGCCAGGGTGGGTACAGAGATCAGTCTGAGGTCAGAGGTCATGATACTGTGTTCCAGAACCCAGCTGGAAAGATGCACTTCAACATGGACAGGTAGGAACAAGGAGAGAGATTTTGACAAACAAGATTATTGTGAAGTTTTGTTGTTGAGGTTCAACAGAACGCGACAGACTGAGAGACAGAAGATTCAGTCAGCAATAACAATTCAAACCTAACCTGAACTTAAACTCCAGCTACCAAAGGCAGCACAGGATGGGATTGAAAAAAAACTACTTTACACAAACAGTCATTAAGCAGATTCACCCAACTCACCTTTCAGTAATGAAAAGATGATAAATCAAACACACCCGATGTCTCTGTGTTCCGCCAGCAGATGAAGCGGCCACGAAGGAAGGGAGAAGAAAAAGAAGACGAGGTGTGGAGGGAAGGAGGGACAGAGGGAGGGAGGGAGGGTGAATCAAGGAGGCGAATGAAGAGCCTCTGTCTACCAGTGGATGGTTCCCATGACAACACTATGGTGGGATGGGGGGGGGGGGGGGGGGGGGGAGGTACAGCACGTGTGACATCAGCACCATGTCTTCAAAAGAGGAGAGAAAAGCGCAAGGCTGTTTCACGATCGCTAGCTTATATTTTGTATTAATAATCTTCAAGAAGGTTCCTTATTCACCAATTACCAAATCCAATCATTGACAGGAAGGAGTGGCTACCTGCCTGGTACAGAGGGAACCCTGGGATTGTGTACAAAGAAGAAAAAAAGCAACATTACTGCCATCTGCTGGCAAGCTACTGTTTAAAGACCAGTAATGACTTCAAGCAGAGATTACTCACGATCACTTTAGCAACCAACTCAGTACAGTTGCTATGGAAATCCGTACAGGTGTTCTGGCAATTTTTTTATGTTCAGTTCTATTGTTACTCTGAATGAACAGCCCTGTCGAATACCAGGACCAGTTGTGTAGCTCTACCTTGCCAACACAACCTTCCTTCAGTTCACTAAAGGTGTTGACAGTAGATTTTGGTAGTGAAGTTTGGAGTGTTCTAACAAGCCTAGCGGTTCCAGCTGACCTGACCATCGGCTGAGGAGGACGAGATGGGAGACTGGAGGGACTACATCCCCAAGGCGTTGGTGTTTGTGCTGGGCAAGAAAGGGGTGCGTGCTGGGATTGTCAACAAGAAGGGGTGGGACAACGCCTCATATCTTCGAAGGATGGGGGTTTGAATCATCAGGTCTCAATAAACACTCGAGAAAGCAACAATACCTTGATGTGTGTGTGTGTGTGTGTGTGTGAGTGTGTGTGCTTGGGAGAAGGAGGCTGGTGATGTCAAATCAAACAGATACCAAAGCAGATGTGACTAAACGCTTTTAATGTCAAAAAAAGCTAACATTTGACCAGTCATCTTCAACACACATCCTTCTTGCAGTGTTCAGGTTGTGTTAAGTGTTTCGACTGGGGCAGCTTACATGAGGGAGCAACACCAGGACTCACGACTCTAATCACAAGAAACAGGAAGAATATAGGAACATAGTACATACTAGTAGTAAACTGATTCAAGCAAATCAATTCTAAAGTCATCTAGAGAGGATTTCATTTGATAATATTCAGACATGATATATATATATACAGTATATACTGTGTATATATTAAAAAAATGCTTATTCAGAATAGGGTCTGATTTTCCTCTGTCATTGGTGCAGCGTTTGAGGGAGTGAAGGTTAACTTAACACTAGCTTCTGAGAAATGTTCTCTGAGTCCCTCGCAGACACACACACGCCCACACGCACACACACACACGGGCGCACACACACTGCAGTAATAAAACACGACCCGACAGTGTAAAAATAAAGGTGTCTTTGTCTCTCTCCCAGTGGAGGAGGGGGTGTAGATCTGGGCGCTCACTTCTTCTTATTTACAATGTTGTTGCAGATCCAGTTCATGCCGTCCTGTAGATAAAGAGACTGGTCAATAGGGAAGCAGCAACAGGCTAGACCTGCCTCTGGTCATCCAGGATGTAGACTGTACTGATCTAGACCTGCCTCTGGTCATCCAGGATGTAAACTGTACTGATCTAGACCTGCCTCTGGTCATCCAGGATGTAAACTGTACTGATCTAGACCTGCCTCTGGTCATCCAGGATGTAAACTGTACTGATCTAGACCTGCCTCTGGTCATCCAGGATGTAAACTGTACTGATCTAGACCTGCCTCTGGTCATCCAGGATGTAAACTGTACTGATCTAGACCTGCCTCTGGTCATCCAGGATGTAAACTGTACTGATCTGGACCTGCCTCTGATCATCCAGGATGTAAACTGTACTGATCTGGACCTGCCTCTGATCATCCAGGATGTAAACTGTACTGATCTGGACCTGCCTCTGATCATCCAAGATGTAAACTGTACTGATCTGGACCTGCCTCTGATCATCCAGGATGTAAACTGTACTGATCTAGACCTGCCTCTGGTCATCCAGGATGTAAACTGTACTGATCTAGACCTGCCTCTGATCATCCAGGATGTAAACTGTACTGATCTGGACCTGCCTCTGATCATCCAGGATGTAAACTGTACTGATCTGGACCTGCCTCTGGTCATCCAGGACGTAAACTGTACTGATCTGGACCTGCCTCTGGTCATCCAGGACGTAAACTGTACTGATCTAGACCTGACTGTACTGGTCTATAGACCTGAGTGTGCTGGGCTAGAACCAGCGGTACCTACCAGACCAGATGGCATAATTCGTACAGTAAGTCTAGGGTGTGTGAGCTGTACTGGTCTAGACTGACAGCAGTGTAACTAGAGGGTCTAACGTGTGTTTGTCTCCTGACCTGGACCCCCTCCCCGGAGACTGCGGAGCAGGCCTGGATCTGCCACTGCCGGTCCCTGTAGGTGTGCAGGTTGAGCCCCTCTGCAATCTCACTAGCTGGGGAGGCGGTGGCCAGATCCTGCTTGTTGGCAAAGATCAGGACTGGAACTCCCTTCAGGTTCTCCTCCTCAATCAACTCTGACAGCTCCTACACACACACACACACACACACACAAACACACAAAAACACACACAATGTAGACAAGCAGATATACACCACCACAGTTACTGTAAATTCTGATGGTCAGGCCATCAGCAAGACTGATGCAGCTGAGATTGTGCTCACCAATCCCGTCTCCTCGAACCTCTTCTTATCAGCACTGTCTATGACATAGATCTGGAAGAAGACATACACACAGCTGGTAAACATCTGCTCTACATGGTGGATACTGAGGTAACTGACTCCCGATGGGTCTGCACTGTGATCATCTTACCAGTAGGTCTGTGTTGTCCAGGTATTTCTTCCAGAACGTTCTGATTTTCCTCTGACCTCCGATATCCCACACGTTTAACTTCATGCCATGTGAAGCCACACTCTTAATGTTGAAGCCCTTAGTACACAAACACACACACACACTATATATATACACACATACATTGATTTACACATGCATATACAGTAAATTTACACACACACAATAAGAAGTTTCTCTCGTGAGCTCCAGGGAACACGCTACCTCTCCCTGACACCAGAGGGCGATGTTAGCTCAGGTGAACGAGCTCACTGCCGTCCTGTTCTGACTACAGAGTGAACCTGAGATCAAGGAGAACAGACCTCTCAGGCTTAACAGGGGGCAGGTTGTGTAATAACATTATCCTGCAGGCTGTTCTCCTCCAGCCTTCTAACCCACTGCTTCCTGAGGTAAACAAAGGATAAACGGCAACAGGAAGGAAAAGTGAAAGCGAGCGAGAGAAAGAAAGAGAGAGAGACAGAGACAGAGAGAGAGACAGAGACAGAGACAGAAAAAAGAAATTCCTCCAAAAGTTTGTTTTCATGGTTGATGAAGATTGAGTCCTCTGATATGTGTGTTACTGATTACAAGTGTTGCCCCCCTCAGTGTGAACTGCTTTGGCAACATTTTATAACCTCAACACAATGCAAATAATCATATTTAATGGGATTGAACTGAGAGAGAGAGTCAGAGACGCAAAGAGAGTCAGAGAGAGAGAGAGAGAGAGAGAGAGAGAGAGGGTGGGAGAGGGAGGGAGAGAGATAGGGGGCGAGGGAGGGGAAGAGAGAGGGAGAGAGAGAGGGGGGGAGAAAGAGAGAGAGAGATTTTCCACAGGTTGCGTCTCACCTGAGTGGGTGTGATGGTGCTGACGTCCTCTGATGCCAGGCTCTTCAGCAGGGTGGTCTTGCCAGCGTTATCCAGCCCCAGCAGCACTATCCTGAGCTCCGTTTCTGTGGCACCTTTCAGCTTCTGGATCACTGAGAGCAAGCCCTGCAACAAAGCATGTCTGTTACACTCCCAACAAGCCCTGCAATAAAGCATGTCTGTTACACTCCCAACAAGCCCTGCAACACAGCATGGCTGTTACACTCCCAACAAGCCCTGCAACAAAGCATGTCTGTTACACTCCCAACAAGCCCTGCAACAAAGCATGTCTGTTACACTCCCAACAAGCCCTGCAACAAAGCGTGTATGTTACACTCCCAACAAGCCCTGCAACACAGCATGGCTGTTACACTCCCAACAAGCCCTGCAACACAGCATGGCTGTTACACTCCCAACAAGCCCTGCAACACAGCATGTCTGTCACACTCTCAACAAGCCCTGCAACACAGCATGGCTGTTACACTCCCAACAAGCCCTGCAACACAGCATGGCTGTTACACTCCCAACAAGCCCTGCAACACAGCATGTCTGTTACACTCCCAACAAGCCCTGCAACACAGCATGGCTGTTACACTCCCAACAAGCCCTGCAACACAGCATGTCTGTTACACTCCCAACAAGCCCTGCAACACAGCATGGCTGTTACACTCCCAACAAGCTCTCACTTGATTCATTTCCAAATCATCACACACTCAAACTACAAACAGCTTTATTCTCACACACAAACACACACACACACACACGTAAACTCACAAGTATTAAAGACAAGTATTATTACACTGCCCCTCTTAGAACAAGCATGCACTGCAATGCAAAAACTCTGGACACGCATGATCACATACACATTCAGGACTAGCATGATCACATACACATTCAGGACTAGCATGATCACATACACATTCAGGACTAGCATGATCACGTACACATTCAGGACTAGCATGATCACGTACACATTCAGGACTAGCATGATCACATACACATTCAGGACTAGCATGATCACATACACATTCAGGACTAGCATGATCACGTACACATTCAGGACTAGCATGATCACATACACATTCAGGACTAGCATGATCACATACACATTCAGGACTAGCATGATCACGTACACATTCAGGACTAGCATGATCACATACACATTCAGGACTAGCATGATCACGTACACATTCAGGACTAGCATGATCACATACACATTCAGGACTAGCATGATCACGTACACATTCAGGACTAGCATAGTCACTCACTCTCACACACAAATTCAAACATGTTTACATGTTTACTTGTAACACACAGAATTGGTCATCATGGGCACAGCACTCATGCAGAACTCAATTCTCTAGAATATCTGTTCAGCTTTTTCTATCTGTTAGGAACAACAATTACTGACCAAAATGGTCTATCGTTTATATTTAGCAGACGCTCTTATCCAAAGCAATTTACAGCAAGTACAGGGACATTCCCCTTGAGGCAAGTAGGGTGAAGTGCCTTGCCCAAAGACACAATGTCATGTTGCCTTCAAAATGCATTTAAATTATGTACTAGTAGATATAGCCAGCCAATAATTTGATATTAATTTGATGGACACCCTTTGAGGAAAAGGTTCAGGGTAACATATGCTTACTGCCATGCCAGTGTACTGATGATATATCATCAAAACTTAGGATTCCTCCTGTGTCACTGATTACCACTAATTTGCATTGTCAGAGGGAGCAGGAAGCAGGAAGCTAACATTCATCTATCATACATTTTCATGTGACAGGTTTCATGTGACAGGTTTTTCTAAAAGTACCACTTTACCACTTTATTTCCAGTAACAACCTAACAAGATGTCAAAATGAAGCTTGTCAGTGCGGACAGTACTGCAGTGCTGTGTGTTGTGGTTCACAGACCACAGAGGCACAGCGTCAGCTGGGAGGAGTTTCTTCTGCGTCCATAACCCTTGATGAACCCATCTGCCGAGGAAGGAGGCCACAAGGGCTTTCCACAGTTGGCACCACGCAGACTCTATTCTGTCTCCACTCCCACCCACCCTCCCTCCCTCCTCCCCCTCTCTCTCCTCCCCCTCTCTCCGTAACACTTAAGCTGTCCCTTCATTTAGAAAAGCACTAGGGTTTATTTAGGCCTCATTCATGTAATGGCTCACTAATGAATGTGATCAGTCAAACGCAGGCTAGGACAGCCACAACTGTCTCCCCCCCGCGCACCAACACACACATCATAAAAGCAGAAACCAAATCTATATCAACACCAGGAGCTGCCATTGACCCGGACATGTAGCAAGCAGCTTTATCTAGGCTTCAGCTGTCAGCATTTATATTCCTATGGAGATCTATCCACTACCCAAGAGAGTTCTGACACCATCTGGATCAGGGGTGTCCTATCCTGGACCTCGAGAGCCCCTGTCCTGACAGTTTTAGATGTTTCCCTGCTCCAACACACCTGGATCTAACGAATGGGTCGTTATGAAGCTATGTGGAAGCCTCATATTGACCATTCATTCGAATCAGCTGTGCTGGAGCAGGGAAACATCTAACACTGTCAGAACAGGGGCTCTCGGGGACCAGGATTGGACACCCCTGATCTGGGATGAATCAGACCAAATTTAGCTTTTTCAGGAACTGAAAAGGCCCAAGCAGAACAGCGTAACCCTCTCCCAGACAGACCACCTACCTTCTGAGCTTCTCCCATGGCTGTGTGTGTAGTGTGGCGATGCTTGATGCTGCAGCTACATTCTCTGGTGAACCCGGCCGGTACACTGACAGTCCAGGACACCTGTATGACAGGACAGCTGACGCCTTCTGCTGCTCCTGGTCCTCACTGTACAAATCCCTGAGTGTTGTTGCTGAGTGTGTTGCTGTCCCAATGTTGTCCCCCTATCTTTGATACCTCTGTTCACCGTTGTGGGGTTAGAGAGGAGTAAGGGGGGGTGGGGAAGGTGAGAGGGGGATGGGACTAGGATTAGGTGTCCAGAATTAGCCCTAGTCTTCCCATCCACAGCCACTCCTTCCCCCACTCCTCCCTATAGTCCTCCCCCTCCCTCCCCTGCAACCCTCTCAGCCCACGATCGTTACTCTGAGTTGGGGCTTTACCTGGATTATCCCTCAGCCACCTGCTACGGAGGACACTGAAGAAACATCTATCACTCTACATGCTAGACCAAATGTGGGATTGTGTTTATGTTAAAGTAGTTAGAGTTATCCTTTCTGTCAGGAGGGTCTGTTATGTTCTAGGCATTCATTATTTTAAGTCGACTAATTTGTGTCGATTAAACAAATGTCCAGGCCCATTCCCTTGCTACACTATTGGAGTGGATAATCCGGTTGTTAAAAGCCCGTTGCCAGGTTACACAAGACAACCACCATGGATTGAAAACAATATTGTACACCACATTGAGGCGGCACAACACACATACACACACTACCACATATATGCATGCACACGCACACACACCCCAAATATCCATGCACTCTTACTACAGACAGAGAAACACAAGGAGAGGCTTGAATATTACTGTTTATTTCTGGAAAGCCAAACCAAGTATAGAAGAAGAAAAATAAATAATAATCTTGTTCTAAATCTTAACACAACTCAGTTGTAAAGGCAGTGGGTAGTTGGAAGCTTTAAACAGAGGTGTTTATTTAAGTGACTAAATATCTAGTTAAGTTATCTGGTTTAGGTAACGAGTTATCTTATTAGCCTGGCCTTTTGGAGGGCATTTAGCTGGTGGTTATCTAAGACTGTCAACAAGATAGGTGCTACATAACAGCTTACTTCGCTACTGAGTTAACATTCGCTAATGATGTTCAGTAACTAGTCATGGGATGGGTTGCAGCTAATTAGCTAGCTGGTTAGCTAGTGTCTGTTAATTTGCTGATTTCTCATCTCCATCCTCGCCTTCCTATTAACTGCAAAGGAAGAAGAACAAATTGATTAATGGCAGATTTATGACAAAATCATATGACAAAGGCAGAAGAGATGACAAAGTGTCTGTTACCATTTTCCCTCTTGAGGAAGAACTTCATGCTTACTCCAACGACTAGAATGAACACAACAGCCAGCACAGCACACACCACCAATATCACCATACTGTTGTCTAGGGAACAGGAAAAGGGGATGATTCAGTAGGTCTTGATCATTTATCATTCGTAGGGAAGAAGGTTCGGGTTGCAACCAGGAGGTCTCACTACCTTTCACCACGACCGTTCTTGTCATGGATGTAAAGGTTCCACAGAAGCTGATGACAGAGCAGGAGTAGTTGTCGTTCAGGGGCGCCAGGAGACGCGTCAGGGTCAAGTTGTTGTTGTGCTCGTCCGTTATGGTCACGTTGTTCTTCATCCACTTGTACTTCAGTACGTATTTCGGGGGCAAGTTGTGTTCGCATTCCATCGTGATGTCGTCCCCCTCCGTCACCTCAAAACTGGCACTGGTGAGGTTGACTTGTCCAACTTAGCGGGCCAGGGGGGCGCAGGAAGGGGGTGGGGAGGTGATCAGTTTGAAATGCCTCTTGTCAAATATTGTTAAACATGACAGTTTGTCTACAACCAAGCTTTTGGTTCAAGGACCAATTTGTTTGTTTGTTTGATATCTGATTAGGGACAAACCTTCTGGACAGGACATGTTGTTGTAGCCTAAACAGAGACAGATATGGGTGGGTAAGAATGAATAAAACAAATTTGGGAGTGATGTGTGGGTCTGGAAGGGTAGACCTCTCACTCACCTGCTGATGCGGAGGGAACCAGTGGTTTTAAACTGGTGATGACACTACTGACAAAACTCAGAGGTGTGGGACCTGGGGAGGGAACTGGAAGAGGGGGGGGGGGAGAGAGAGAGACAGAGACAGAGACAGAGAGAGAGTGTGGGGGGGGGTATTGACAGGGGAATAATACAAAAATCGAGGGGGGGGGGGAAGGGGTTATGCTTGCAGAATAATAGGGAGAAAGTACAGGGACATTCCCCTTGAGGCAAGTAGGGTAAAGTGCCTTGCCCAAGGACATAAAGTCATGTTGCAGCACTCATGCAGAACTCATGCAGAACTCAATTCTCTAGAATATCTGTTCAGCTTTTTCTATCTGTTAGGAACAACAATTACTGACCAAAATGGTCTATCGTTTACATTTAGCAGACGCTCTTATCCAAAGCAATTTACAGCAAGTACAGGGACATTCCCCTTGAGGCAAGTAGGGTGAAGTGCCTTGCCCAAGGACACAATGTCATGTTGCCTTCAAAATGCATTTAAATTATGTACTAGTAGATATAGCCAGTCAATAATTTGATATGAATTTGATGGAAACCCTTTGAGGAAAAGGTTCAGGGTAACATGATTACTGCCATGCCAGTATACTGATGATATGTCATCAAAACTCAGGATTCCTCCCGTGTCACTGATTACCACTAATTTACATAGTCAGAGGGAGCAGGAAGCAGGAAGCTAACATTCATCTATCATACATTTTCATATGACAGACGGACAGGTTTTTCCAAAAGTACCACTTTACCACTTTATTTGGGCGGGTAAGAATGAATACAACAAATTTGGTAGTGATGTGTGGGTCTGGAAGGGTAGACCTCTCACTCACCTGCTGATGCGGAGGGAACCAGTCGTTTTAAACTGGTGATGACACCACTGACATAATTCAGAGGTGTGGGATCTGGGGAGGGAACTGGAAGGGGGGGGGGAGACAGAGACAGAGAGAGAGAGAGTGTGGGGGGGTATTGACAGGGAAAAAAATACAGAAATCGAGGGGGGGGGGTGAGGCTTGCAGAATAATAGGGAGAAAGAGACACACAGAGTGATGTCACAGCCATGTGCCTCACATCCTCCCCACACACTCCCTACTCCCCCCCTTAAGGAGAACCAGCATATTGGGAGAGCTGATGTGTTTGTAAGGGAGACCTACTGAGCGGCTCTGAACCCACAAATGGACACAGCATCAGGACTCTCAGGATGACAGCTGGAAGCATCTGCTAAACACAAGCATCCGTTCTCTACACGTGTGTGACACAAACATACATGTTCTCCCTCAAGACACACCACATACCCCCAGAACATCTAAAGCAGGGGTGTCAAACTCCAGTCCTCGAGGGCCGCTGTCCTGAAGGCTTTAGACAGTTCTCTGCTCCAGCACACTTGATTCTAATGAAGGGTCGTTATCAAGCTCTGTGGAGGTGTGCTGGAGCAGGGAAACATCTAAAACTGTCATGACAGCTGCCCTCGAGGACAGGAGTTTGACACCTGCGATCTAAAGCAATTCTGTAAGGCTTAGTAGAGTCCCATCATTTCTAACAGCTGTACTTTACTTTTATTTTATAATACACTAGGTTGAGGTTTTACCTTCCCAGCGGGATCCTCCATGTTTCTCTCTCCTGGACCGATGCAGCTCTGAACCACAGACTCATCTTTGTCCTGAGAGCTGATTGAAACTCTGATAACCATGTAAATACCTCACAACACCCACACAAACAATTTCTCACACACACACACACACACACATGTGCCCATACTGCAACATCACTGTTGATGTAAATGCACATGTTATCAGAGGTATTTGCCTGAATAATAGGTCCCATGCAAAATAAATGACTGTTTCAGATCAAGGACTTTCGATGAAAGCCTCTATCCAGAGTTGGTTCTTAAGTACATAAAAAGCAAGTTGAGTGAATGCTTAACAAAACAAAAACAAAACCTTATTATGATTAGATTCTGGTAGGGCTTTTAAGTAAACCGGTGTTATGGCCACTAGAGGGTGCCATAAATCAAACAGAGAAATTTAAAATGTGTTTTTCTCTCGGTGACTGCACATCATTCAGAGGGTAACAAGGTCAAGATAATCATGTAAACTCCAAGATAATCATGTAAACCAATTCCCCTACTGTCCTATACAAAAGTAACGTGGACCCCATCTACCCATTCACCAAAGGAGGAGGGGTGACCTCAATCAAATCGCACCTGTTGTCCGAGGGACAGGTGTTCCTGATTAAATCTCCCCAAAAAACATCGAACTGGAAATTAGAAAAGTAGCTTCACCTTGTCGTGTTATAAGGCCTAGTTATAGGTCACCTGTAAAATATTTGACGGAAAATATCTGACGGGAAGACGCGCTTCTAAGACGCGTCTATGATGGTGGCTTTCAGAGGATGGTGCCGAAGCCTGTCCCGTTTAGCCCAAAGCAGTGTTCACCTCTACAAATATGGAAAACCTCAGAAACCTGGGATCCCTGCTTGGACGGTGACTCAGCACAAGGTATGTGCTTTGGAATATTATTTAGATGAATATGTATAAAGTGTCACACAACCTCTGTGAAAGTCTGTATATTCGGTGTAAGCCCACAGCAGTGCGGTTGGAAACAGTCTGGTTAAATGTGACCATGCATCCGTGTGGTGTTGTGCGCTCTGTGCGTATGTATGCCAGTGGGCCATCGTCATAAGAACATTTCTCAAGAGTAATGTGATCACAGGAACCACACTTCCCTTTTTGTGGCCTGTTGCCATGGCGAGCCTTCCCTTTGAGAGAAGAAGTGACAGGAAGTTGTATGTAGTGCAGAGTCTGTGCTGGGCGTAGCTCCTCAGTGTAAGGGGGAGCATCGCTGCAGACACACACACAGACTGCCATGGAGAATAAGATGAAAACCCTGGGTGTGGGACCTCATATGGTGAGTCTATGGCTCTCCATGGAGTGTGTGTGTGTGTGTTACAGACAGCGCTGGGCCTTAATGGTACTCTCCTGACGTGTCAAAGAGCTCCACAGGTCAGAGTTAAGGGAAGTCATATTGATGACAAAGATCAGCATGTGCGGTCGATTGTTGGTGTCTGTGTTGCTGTGTGTCAAACCAGGTGGGGTTGTCCCTTTGTGTGTGTGTGTGTCTGTGTGTGTCTGTGTGTGTGTGTCTTCCTGATGACTTGTGTTGCTGGTAGTGGGAGACGTTTGTAAAGGGAACTCAGCCTTGTATGTTGAGAAATCCATCATCATCATCATTAGGAGACTGTTAGACACCAAAGCTGTGTGTGAGGGGTGCTGTTTCTCAGAGGTTCTACAGCAGGGGGGCTTCAATTCAGGGAAATGTCTGAATGCCTTCAGAACATTTGCCCCCCCCGAGGACCAGGATTGGACACCCTTGTTCTAGAAGGATGGGAACCAGACTCCCATGTAGGGACGCACACATTTCCTGTGCGTGAGAGAAAAGCTGTTTGAGATGAACCAGAATTGATGAGCTGTCCGAGCAAAACAAAACCATGCTGGTGCTTTTCTCACGGGTCACTTCCTGTGTGTGTGTGTGTGTCGGTGTGTTTGCAGCCAGCCATGTTTGTGCGGTAACGTGAACAGCGCGTGACATTTCGTATTCTTGACAAACAATTCTTCATCTCCTCTGTTTCTCCATGCAGAGCCAAGCTGTGTCTGATGGAGGTAAGGTGTGTGTGTGTGTGTGTGTGTACATCATATTTGGTTGAACCTTTTCCTCAGAACTGAGTGTGAGCTATTCTTGGCACCAACGACAGGCACCTGATTAAGTGTGTGGGTTTGTGTGTGTGTGTCAGAGCTGAATGTGTGTGCGCGGGGCAGTGCAGGCAGTTGTACCAGCCTCCCGGGGAAGGCAGCAGGGGAGGCCAGCCCAGCAAACAGTGTCCTCAGCTGGGCGGTCTGCCTGGAGAAGCTCCTGGAGGACCCCACTGGGGTGCAGTACTTTACAGTGAGCTGACCTCACGCACTCACACACACTCTCACAAAGACACACACACAGGCACGTCTAGTCAGGCGCTGCACATGTGATATGTGTGTTTCAGGCTTTCCTGAGGTCAGAGGTCAGTGCTGAGAACATCCTGTTCTGGGAGGCATGCCGTAGATTCCAGAACATTTCAGCCAATCAGCAAGAGCAGGTGCGCAGGAAGTCCTTTTGGTTTTGCTCTTGTTCTCTCCTCCTACTCCTTCTCCATGGTTACCAGTGATGCTAAACTGTCTGCCCTTTGTGTGTGTGTGTGTGTGTGTGTGTGTGAAGCTGAAGCAGGAAGCTCTCTCCATCTACCAGGCCTATCTGTGTGACAGTGCCCCCCACTCTGTCAACATAGATGACACAGCCAAGACCCAGGAGAAAGACCTGCTGCAACCCACACCAGACATGTTCAACAAGGCCCAGGACCAGGTCTGCCCCCTGCCCCCTGACCTGAAAACCCAAAGCAGGGCTGTGTCTCAAACCCCTGGGGCCTCATGTACAAAGACTTGCGATGATTTCCTACTGAAACTTGGCGTACGCCTAAACCCAGAAACTGTCGTACGCACAAATAAATTCAGATGTATCAAAGTGTGCGTAGGCATGGATCCAAGCACGTTTCTTTTGTACATCACAATCAACGTGGAATTGAGCGCACATGCAGA
This sequence comes from Protosalanx chinensis, assembly GCA_030340685.1. Lineage (NCBI taxonomy): Eukaryota > Metazoa > Chordata > Actinopteri > Osmeriformes > Salangidae > Protosalanx > Protosalanx chinensis. The sequence continues at coordinate 10,973,947 of CM059330.1, forward strand.
GGTGCCGAACTCCTCCCTGTCCACGCCCCCATTTAAATATTCAAATCAATGTAAATAGGCCCTGGACCTGCATTTTCCACCCCCTGGAGGACAAATAAAGGTTTATCTAATTTCCCTCTTGGTCCGATCAGATAAATCAAAATGAGTAGAGGGAAGAAATGAGTCAATCATGGGGCTTGATAGAAAGCTTTGCAGCTCTAATTTCAATAAAATAAAATAAACATTTGAATGCGCACCTGCCCAAATGTGCATTTCGCTTGTTTACATAGACAATTAAACGAATAAACTATTTACGCACCCATAGCCACCCATCGCGCACCGCGCCAGCCTCCAGCCTGTTACCAACCATGCTGTTTGTCAGAATGAATGAGTCATGCGTTGAGCCAGGCCACCTTGCCACGATTTTAGTTAACTGCATTTGCGCATCACATATGATTTAAACATTAATGGAATTAAAATGTTTTATATTAACATAAACAAATTCATCCTGTGATGGCGCTTTTATAGCAATGTGTGTGCAGTCAATATCTCCGATAACCTTAGGGAAACCGGCTATCGCTGCTAATTGCGTACTCCAGTAACACTGGCCTTGGTAAACGAAATCGGTTTATGAGCCAGTTATTGTTTGCAAGTAAATCCTCGCGTTCCCTAAAAACTCGCTCACGTCGGATTGCACCATTTGCAAGGTCCTCAAACAACGCGAACGCTGCCATTGTTAATACAATTTTCTTAATCACATTGCGCATGCTTTTATATTCACCTATATGATTACAAACGCCTGGGTGTGTAAATTGTTCACAACGGTGTCTCTGATGTGCACATCACTTGACTGTTTTCACATTATTAACAGTTTCCCAGCATCACCTCTAAGGGACGCCAAAGGAACGATAGCTGTAGAAACGTGCGTACGACAGCTATGAAGCTGGCGTGGGGCACCGCACATTTCCACGGTCATTTCACGTTTGATACATCTGAACGTGAGCGTGGGAAAGGACGTACGCCACGTTTTTGTGCGTACGCAACCTTTGTACATGAGGCCCCTGGTGTACCCCTTAACCCTAAACCTCGTTCCCTCCCTGCCAGATCTTCAAGCTGATGAAGATGGACAGCTACCGGAGGTTCGTCCGCTCCGCTCTCTACCAGAGCTGCTCTCTGGCCAGTGTGGAGGGCCGCCCGCTCCCCAGCATCCCCTCCGAGTCCCCCTGCTCCGGGTCCTGGGAGAACATGACCTCGGGCAGCCCCCACCTGGACGACGACAAGAAAACAGTGAGATGGAGGGAGGGAGGGAAGGAAGGAGGCGGAGGAAAGGCGCGAGGGAGGGGTGGAGGATGGACTTGTGTGTAACACTACCCTCTAACTCCAGCCCTGGGGGTGGGGGGTTTTCTTTCTGTCCAGCAGAAGAAGATCTCCTCTGCCAGTTTTGGAGGGAGGCCCTCCTGGGACAAACGGCACCAGAAGAGAGGATCATGGGGAGGTAAGAGTCCGGTCACTCAGAATATCACATCAAACTGACTGGAGGATATCTATTCTACTGCAACCATGATTTGAGTCAGAAAGAGCCTAAATGAAAACAAATGATGTTTATCCTCTTTGATTCTTTTTCCACACACTGTCTGTTTCAGTAGAGGTGTCCTATCCATTAATGAAGTCAGTGAGCAGGAAGGACTCTCAGATGTCTGTGAAGTCCTGGAGCAGTGTGGAGCTGGGCTCCCTCATCAGACAGAGAGAGGCAGGTGCACAGCCTCAGTCACACGCTTCACGTCATCCTCCTTTTTCAGCTGTTTCAACTCCATAATTCCCTCCCTTCCTTCCCAGAATGGGGGTACCAGTCCTGTGTCTCCAGACGAGTGTCGGGTGGAGGGGGGATACTGCTGCGTGTACCTGCCTGACGGAAGCGCCTCCCTGGTCTCCACGCGCTCCGGCCTCTCCCTCAGGGACATGCTGGCCAGCCTCTGCGAGAAGAGAGGCCTCCCCCTCAAAGACGTCGTCATCTACCTCCATGACAGAGATAGAGTCAGCCTCTAAACCTCTCGCCTTTCCTCCTCCTCACACCACGTTCCCTCTTTTTTTTTAAGGATATGATGTCCCCTTTGGGAGGTTCTGAAGTGTGTGTGTGTGTGTGTGTGTGTGTCCACTTCAGCAGCCCCTCTCTCTGGACCAGGACTCCTCTGTACTGAGAGACCAGCAGGTCTGCTTGGAACTCCGGGTCACCATCACGTGAGTTAGGGTAGTTTCTCACTCTCAACAACCAGCCTCACTCTCAACAACCAGCCTGTCTGCCTCACTCTCAACAACCAGCCTGTCTGCCTCACTCTCAACAACCAGCCTCTCGTTCTCACTCTCAACAACCAGCCTCTCGGTCTCACTCTCAACAACCAGCCTCTCGGTCTCACTCTCAACAACCAGCCTGTCTGTCTCACTCTCAACAACCAGCCTCTCGTTCTCACTCTCAACAACCAGCCTCTCAGTCTCACTCTCAACAACCAGCCTCTCGGTCTCACTCTCAACAACCAGCCTCTCGGTCTCACTCTCAACAACCAGCCTGTCTGTCTCACTCTCAACAACCAGCCTGTCTGTCTCACTCTCAACAACCAGCCTGTCTGTCTCACTCTCAACAACCAGCCTGTCTGTCTCACTCTCAACAACCAGCCTGTCTGTCTCACTCTCAACAACCAGCCTGTCTGTCTCACTCTCAACAACCAGCCTCTCTGTCTCACTCTCAACAACCAGCTTCTCTCTGTCTCAAAGCTGTTGGGTGTGTGTTCCACGCTGTTAGCCATGTGTTAGCTGTTTGGGGGCTAGGGTGGGGTTGCAGCTGTTATTTCTGTGCGTTTGTTGGTTCCAGGCTAATAGCTGTGTGTGTGTGTGTGTGTGTGTGTGTGTGTGTGTGTGTGTGCGCGCACCAGGCTGGAGGTGCAGTTCACTGGTAAGACAGTGGGCATCGTGGTGAAGTCCAGTAAGACTCTTCAGGAAGCTCTCTCCTCTGTCCTCCAGAAACACCAGCTCAAACACCAGGACGTCACCGTCACCATGGTGAGGGCTGTGTGCGTGCGTGTGCCAGAGAGAGGGAATGTTGCTGCTACTAATGATGTTTCTGACCTGTTTCAGAGCGGGAGTGAAACGCCTCTGAGCATGAGCACCAGTGTGTTCAGACTGGCCAATAAGAGGCTGTGTCTGAGTCTGGTCCAAGGTGAGGAACACAAACTGTCCAATCAGGGCTCTGGCTTCTCTCAGTTAGTTGTTCCGTCAGTCTTGCTGTGTGACTGTACTCTTAAGACATCCTCCTCTCACCACCCCATTCTTTACATGGTATCTTTCTGTGGTTCAGTGACCCCTCTTCCAGTGCTGGTGTACAGCCTAGTCGACCCCCTCTTCTCCCCCCTCCCCCCCAACCCACTCTGCTGTACCAGGACCTTCACTACACATCAGCTCAGCAAGCTCTCGCCCCGGGGTTCAGGGTTGGGGGGGGGGGGGGGGGGAGGGAGAGAGAGAGGGAGAGAAAGGAAGAGTAGGGGGCTGTGCTGGGTGTTCAGTAATGTGTTGGTTGTTTAGTAATGTGTTGGGTGTTTAGTAAATGTGCTGGGTGTTTAGTAAATGTGCTGAGGGTTTAGTAATGTGTTGGGTGTTTAGTAATGTGTTGGATGTTTAGTAATGTGCTGGGTGTTTAGTAATGTGGTATTTGCAGGTAAAAACCTTCCTAGTAGCAATAGCAGTTCTGCAGACACACAAGGGAGTCCCCCCCAGGTGAGTACCTCCTCATCTCACACACACACAGAGGGAGTGCAGAACCCAACCTCATGTAACGCTACCACACACATCCACCAGGCTCAGGAGAGCCCCCCCTGTAGAGGAACCTAACGCTGCTGTGTGTTCATCCCCAGGGCGGAACTGCACCGGCCCCCGAGGCCCCCTGGTCCCAGCAGCCTGGCAGGATCCTGGCCCAGCCCAAGCCCAGTAAGAACCACGATATGCAGGGTAGGGCTCTGCTGCTTCCAGTCTAGTTGGCATGACAAGGCAACGTCTATCCTGCTGTTAATATAACTGACTCAGCTTCTAGCCATAACCAGCCATCTAAAACCTGCTATATCCGTCAGCAGTCAGCTTTCAGACTCAAGTCCACCATCTAGTCTGCAAGATCAGGACTAGCAGAGATGTTCTGGTTGTCGTCCTTGTCTCCAGGGCTGATAGACATGCTGTCCAAGGCCCAGTGCTGCCGTGTGGATGACCAGAGAGGCTTGTTGACCAAGGAGCACCTTGAGCTGCCCTCGTTCCTGCAGCTGCCCCCAGCGGAGGTGTCTGGGCCGGGGCCGGGAGGAGAGGAGAGGGCGCCCAGCCCCACGGAGGACCCAAGCAGACGCAGCCTCACCTCCACCACCAGAGGAGCCAGCGAGGCGATGGCAGGGACACAAACAGACTCTCCAGAGGCCACTCTAAGGGAAAACACTGTGAAAGGGAAATAAGCAGAGAGGGGTGTGTGTGTGTGTGTGTGTTTGTGTGTATACGAGCACCATCTGCTGTAGGATGTACAGGGATTATAGAACAATAATAGACGTCTTCAGCAAGACTATTTTAATGCCTGGATGAAGGTACACTGGGACCCAAACACTGGAAAGAAGCTCTTTAAGGTTGTTCGGGATTTGTTGTGTAAATGATTGGAAATGTCTCAAAGTCTTTCAAAGTGCCTGTGCTGACCGCAGTATCTACCGCTGTCTCCTGAACTCGGAATGGCGTTTTTATGCAATTATTTTATATACAAACTAATTTGTTTAGAAAAAATGCTATATTTTATGTACTTTCTATGTATTTGATGTAATTTTGGAATGGTGTTTCTCTCTTTATATGGTTTTGCACATGTTTACTTTGCTGTGTGAGCACTTTAGACGGTCATTGTTGGTCCCTCTCCTTCCTGATGTCAGGGTTCAGTGGCGTGAGCTGTCACACCAGCATGGTATTGCATAGTATTAAAGCACATTAGGAATCTTATAGGTGTCTACGTTTCACTGGACACTGCTTTGTTGTGAGGACACTAGTCTGATGTTGGGCGTGTGTGTGTATAGATTGCATTAATTCATCTTTCCTTCAGACCCCCTGGCCAGGGAATTGAGTTTGCATTCTGACTGGAGGTCAGATTTTTTGGGTGGGTAGTGAGAAAGGTTATGAGTGGACAGATCGCCTGCCCCTTCATGTATGGGCTGTGAAATCCAGCTTCTGACATCACAGTGGGATGACGTGTGATTATGTTTTGCATGGCTTTGATTGGTCCTCTGTCGGAGATTACCAGCCAATTGGAGTTTAGCTTCCGACTTGTTGCTGAATGATGTTCCTTTATTGGTACAAGGAGAATCTGGATTAAGATAAACGTGAAGCTAATGTGTGTTGAGCAAAGGACACATCTGAGTGTGTGTAAGACTCAGGAGAGACCGATAGAGACGGTAACATCAGGTGTGTGCACTGAGGCAGAAAATCTGAATTGGGAAACGCAACACGAAAGGGTGACATCTGTCTGCTTTCACTCCCTGATCTCTCAAACACACATGCAGGAACAAAGCTGTGTTTGGTTGGAGACAGCACACCTGGGACGTGCTTGTCAGTCACAGCTGGGCTTGTTCTGTAGCGCGCTGAAACACCACAGCGCTGGAAAGACTGGGATGTCTCCTGATGGGGGGGGGGGGGGGGGGGGGGAGGTATAAGCATGTCTGTTTCTTCAAGGATTTGAAATCTGCTGTCATTTTTGTGCAAGACACACATGTGACGTGTCCCTGAACCCCTCCCACACACACACTCTCTCTCTTGCTCTCTCTCTCGCTCTCTCTCCTGCTCTCATCCTCTCCCTCCTAATTCGTTGCTCTCCTCTGTCCTGGGTTGGGAAGCTGGACTGTGCTCTGTGTGGCTTACAGACCTCTGCCTGTCTGCTTTAAGGAAACCACAGCACAGCCAGATAGGTGGCAAGGTAAGGGTGTGTGTGTGTGTGTCTGTGGATTGCTTTGTCACTCTAACTCCTTACATGTCAGTGTAATAGGAAAACTGACCTCTAAGGTACGCTATCTCAGTCGTTGTGTTCAGAATGCTAAGTCTATGTATTCCACTCTGGGAGTGGGTTAGGCAGGCACCGTCTCTGCATGTGTGTCTCATTCTCTGCCTTGTCCATGTCTCTCTGCATCTGTCTCTGTCTCTCGTCTGTCTCCTTGGAGAATTCCCTCTGATGCTATATCTGCTGTCTGTCTGTCTCCTTGCCTGCAGCCGTGTGGTGTTTCTAATATAAACGCTCTCCTCCCCCAGAGCAGATGCTGGGTTGAGGTCCAGACGTCATTCCGCCCTCACAGTCTGCGTGTGTGTGGAGTGAGTTGACTGTGAACCCTGGTAGGACAGTTGGACCACTCATGGCCGAGGGTTCCTCTGTCTCGGATGTGTGAAGACGGCTTCTCCATTAGCTCCTCCTTCTCCATCTCTCCACACCCGAACTTCCAGCTCTTTCTACAGCGGGTGCTGTTCCTCTCCCTTTTATGTTCCACTGTGTCAGGAAGTTAATTGCGGTGATGACCCTATATTAGACGGCTCGTTATGTAACTACTGGACTGCTCTTAATGGTGGGACTTATGAGATGTTCAGAAAGAAAAGGAGAGAGAGAGGAGAGTAGTTGCTATACATGGGTTGGCTGGGCACGTGTGTGTGTGTGTGTGTCACCTTGTTCAGCTTTGTGTCCATCATGTGAAGTGCTCAATAGAAAGAAGGCATGCCCTCCAAGGAAACCCCATCCCCCCCCCTCTACGCCTCCTCACCCCTCCATCCCTCTTCCTTCCACATGGGCTGTCCAGAGTGAATTATTCTCCCACTCTCCCTCTCTCTCTCTCTCTCTCTCTCTCTCTCTCTCTCTCCTCAGGAACGTTGTGTTCTAGTGGCGATTTTGAGACACCGCTGCAAATGTGATCTGACTACTGATCTCAACTTTTGTTTGTAAGTGCGTGAATGTGTGAGACTGTCTGAAGATGATTTTGATAGTGTTTGATAGGGCTTACATCATTTATGGCCAAGTCAGGATTTGGAAATAGGAGCATCACAGAGATACTGTGGGATAAGGTAACCTTAGTGAAAAGGCTAGTCCTTTAAGGCCAATCCTTGGTGATGAGGTTAGTCCTGGGTTGAAGCTTAGCCTGGGTGATGAGGCTAGTCCTGGATTAAGGCCTAGCCTGGGTGACGAGGCTAGTCCTGGGGTTAGATAAGCTGTGGTCTAAAGCTCTGTGATGTAGTGAAGGGTGTTTCCTTCTCTTTACAGACTAGAAGCAGCTGACTCCCTCAGGTCCTACAATACTATACTACCACAACTTACTATACTGTTTCTATACTACTACCATACTAATCATACACTGCTCCACTCCTGCTGCTGTACCACTCTGCTACTGCTGTGACCCTGCTGGGCCAGATAAAAGCCTGGTGCCATGGAGCAAAAGGTGAACGAGGTAAGCAGCGGAAATCAGGGTTCTTTGGTTAAAAAAACACCCAGTTTGGACTCATCGGGTATTTGTGTCCCCCAGTGCCCCTCCAGCCCCTCCTCTCAGAAGCAGATGAAGAGCAGATCTAAATCCACAGAGGAGTTCCAGCAGGCCAAGAAGGTGAGCCCCCCCCCCCCTTACCACCACCACAGCCCTCTCTCCGTCGACCTGCTGTTCTGCTTGCATCTCCTATCCCCAGATCCCACACCTCATTCCCAACCCTGTATTTCATCCTCTCTTGTTCTAAACCTCAGCTGTCTGTCTGACTGTGCAGGTCGTCTCCTCCCAGAAATCCTTGAATCTGCCTGGAAGAACGGAGCTGGAGAAAGTTAAGGTGTGGGAACAGAATGAACCGTGTTCTTGGGAATCTTGTTAATGAGACGTTGAACTAATAAGCGTGAACGCAATCTGTGTGTCTTCCAGGAGAGTCCTGAAGGTTCTGACATGCCATCGTCCTCCGCTGAAGAACTTAAGTGATGCTGGCGCCCCCCAGTGGATTATCACAACTCTCCACCTTCTCCTCACCCACACTGTATTCTGCACATGACTGAACATGTACTTAGAATAAAGCACTGCTGTTAAGGGAGTATTGTTGTCTCCTCTGTTTTTCACATTCCCTCTCGCTTGCTCGCTCTTTCGCTTTCTCTCTGTGTTTGTCTATCTCTCTTTGTCTCTCGCTCTTGCTATGTCTCTCTCACTGTCTCCCTTTCTCACTCTGTCTCTCTATCTCTCTCTGTATCTCTCTTTCTGTATCTCTCTCTCTGTATCTCTGTATCTCTCTACACGCACCCAAACACTCTAACCTTCCCTAAATCTGTAGTCAGCCTTCCTCCAGGCAGATTGAAGGCTTTGTGACCTGGGCCAGAGAGCACAGCTTGACCCCAGTGTTAAACAACACTAAGGCTCTAATGATTAACTCCAGCACAGCCCTGTAATCTGGTGACCTTTACCCTGGAGACACCGTAGGGTTTCCACTGCCCACTGCCCTAACGGTGTGTCAGAGACTGTGGGCCTGTCAGGTTAAAAGCGTCCAACGTTGGTCTTAACGACACCTTTTCACCACTAGGTGTCAGGTGTCCCCTATTCTGCTGCAAATATGAGAAATGATAAAATGCAACTCATTAAATAGTATAATTTTATGCAGACAGGTGAGATATGGTAAGAGCAAGTGAACTCAGTTGACCTAAATAAAGTCAACCAGTGATGAAATATTAGAGGGTCTCACTAGTTGTTATTTATTAACGATGAGATCACCAATGATGGAATTAGTTAATCAGTGTGGTGATGTGGCTGGTATAAAGTGTGGCCTGTGATCCCCCAACTGTCCCTGGGTCCTCTACATCAGAACAAGGTAAGGACAATATAAGTCTCTACATCAAAACGATCACTTGGATCTAACTTTCGCATTAGGTGAAATCCCAGCTCTTCATGTTTTGAATAAACATAATGGGTGGAAGTGTTAAAGACACGTAGCTCAACCTTGGAGAAGGATATACGTCGTGTTAAACACCAGGTACTTCCAGAAAGCCTTAATCATTCTCTGATGGATGTGCTATATCCATCCAGACATCCGTCTGAAAGATAACATGCGTGCATGCTCGTTAATCATGCCCCTCTGGTCTTGACAGTGTTAAACCCGGAGCAGCATCGCATGCTGGTGGAAGGCTGAGCATCACACGGATGAATAATTGCTCGGCTCGCTTCCATTAGAAGTTTCTGTAAAAAAAAACATCATTTTTCTCTTTCTTGTTCCCTTTACTGCTGTCACCTCGTCTTATCCTATCTCTCTTCTATCTCTCTCTCTTTCTCAGTCTCTCTCTCTCTTTATCTCTCTTTCTCAGTCTCTATCTCTCTCTCTCACTCCTCACCAGCTCTCCACTAACCCTCCATTCACTATGCATTATTCTCTTACATCTGAGGGGTTTTCCTCAGGAGGGGAGAGAGATCCTTCAGGAGTGTGAGGCAGTCAGAGTGAGTGGTGAAAATATGGGTTTGAGGAGGACCTAAGTGGGTCTGTAGTCCCAGATCCAGGGCTTAACAGCAGGGCTTGAGATGTTTTCACTGTTTGTACATTCTGTATCCATGTCTCCGCCGAAGGAAGGCTTCACACGCAAACATGTCCAAGGACAGCAGGCCATTCACACGGTGTTAAATGTATTTTTCTTCAGTGGAAATTGCTGATAGTGGGCAGAACACTGGCTACAGAGCGTGGCAACAAGGCGTCTGAGGACAGGGTTATCTAGCTACCTATATGCCTCTCGGTTACCATGGTTATGTGGTGACGTCAAGATCTTTACTTAACAAGCAATTATTCAAGGAATGTTCAAAAACATTCAGTCCTGTTTTTTTTAAATATATTTGACACTCCAATAAGGGAAGATGTGTGGGTGTGTGTCATCAACAAACTGTGATAGAAATACAATCGATTCTTCGTCCTCCTGACCACCTCTCTTATACCCACAATATATTTACAGGAAGTCATCTCGAGCCATCTCAATCATGGTGTCCAGAGGTGAACGAATTTCCCCAGGCCCCTACTCCTGGCCCAAGCTCCAGAGAGAGGAGGATAGGGAGTCTGGGATAGGCTCCACCCAGGACCTCACCACCAGCCTGGGGGGCCTTGACTCACAGACCCCCCTGGACCCCCAGGATCCCCAGGACAACGTTAACCAAGCAGAAGCTGTGACCTCAGGTTAATCTACTGAATGAATGGATGAGTGGGGGTTTGGTTTCCATGAGGGATTTTGTACATAACTCTCTTCTAGTAACTCTCAAAAATGAAATGATGAGCGTGCACAACATACAATTTAGATGGGTGTTTCCCTCAGCGGAGAAAAAAGATTGTCTTCCCTTCACTCCCTAGTAACAGTGTGTTGTTGTGTGTGTGTGTGTGTACTCTTTGATCTGTCGTCGTCGGGGGCGCAGCAGGCTCCTCCCTGGTCTCCCTGGAGACGTCTGGCAGCATCAGAAGAACCTTCCTCACCTGGTCCAAGATCCCCGCGGCCCTCCTCCTCCTCTTCCTGTTCGTGTGTTCGCTGGACACCCTGAGCTCAGCCTTCCAGCTGGTAGGGGGTAAGATAACATCTGAGAGTCCCTCTGCTGGCTGGAAGGATGAGTCAGCGTGTTTGGGTTTGACTGGGTACAAAACGTAACATTTACAGTCAACGTGTGCATGTGGGAGAATGTGTGGATGTATCTTTCATTGCATATTTGTGTTCGTGTCTGTGTCTGTTTGCATGTGTGTGTGGGTGTGTGTGTGTGAATGTGTGAGTGTGTGTGTGTGTGCGTCTGTGTCTGTTTGCGTGTGTGTGTGAATGTGTGTGTGTGTGTGTAGGTAAGGCAGCAGGGGACATCTTCCAGGACAGCACAGTGCTCTCTAACCCGGTAGCAGGGCTGGTGGTGGGCATCCTGGTCACCGTACTGGTCCAGAGTTCCTCCACCTCCACCTCCATCATCGTCAGCATGGTCTCCTCTGGACGTGAGTAGGAGCAGTCCGTCCGACAGTCCTGCTTTCTGATGCAAACACACATCCCCCTCAACCCCCCACACACACACTGCAGCATCCTGCATCAGTATGCTACCTTGGGCTCCGATATTGAGGGAATTCTGGGTGATTGTAATGATTGTAATGCTTTGCGTTTTGTGTGTGTGTTCGGGGTGTGTGTGTGTGTGTGCTTGTGCTTGTGTTAATCCCCAGTACTGAAGGTGCAAACTGCTGTTCCCATTATCATGGGCTCCAACATCGGGACGTCAGTCACCAACACCATTGTGGCCATGATGCAGGCAGGAGAGAGGAGCCAGTTTAAACAGTAAAAAACCCTCCTAAACTAAACAGCCAGGTCCCATCTGTCCTCCTCCTCTACTAACCTCAGCTGCTCCCGCAAGCCTGGGTCTGTGCATAGTGGGAAGTGTTAAGTAGTATAAAGTGTTCAGTAGTAGAAAGAAGTGTTCAGTAGTATGACGTTTTCAGTGGTATGAAGTGTTCAGTAGAATGAAGTGTTCAGTGGTAGAAATAAGTGTTCAGTAGTAGTAAGAAGTGTTCAGTAGCAGGAAGTGTTCAGTAGAATGAAGTGTTCAGTACTATCTCTGGATAAGCGCGTCTGATGAAGTGTTCAGGAGTATGAAGTGTTCAGTAATATGAAGTGTCCAGTAGTACGAAGTGTTCAGGTCATGTAATGGTAACCAAGGAGCCTCTGAACCTGCAGAGCGTTCGCTGGAGCCACGGTGCATGACTGCTTCAACTGGCTGTCCGTGCTGGTGCTGCTGCCTCTGGAGGTCTTCACCGGTCTGATTGGCTGGCTGGCCCTCAACCTGGTCAGCAGGCTCCGCCTCCAGACGGGAGAAGACGCACCAGAGCTGCTGAAGGTGCTGACAGAACCCGTCACCAAGCTCATCATTCAGGTATGGTCCGGTTCAAATTTGCTCCCTGCCTCATTCGGGCGTGTGACTCGGGCATTTTTGCTTAGGGAGTGCTTCAAGTCAAAATTTGACAAAGTATTACTTGGTCAAATAACAATAACACTGTGTGACTAAACTGTGGTGATGTAATGGTTTTTACAGTAACCAAAGTAGTCATCCGTGTCCTCTGCTAAGTCATAAGTTATAACCGCTGTAAGTGATGACTGAAATCAGGGTCACCTGACTCGTCTCCTCAGCTGGACAAGCGTGTGATCCTGGGCATCGCCATGGGAGACGAACAGATGAGGAACCACAGCCTGGTGAAAAAGTGGTGTCACTCTGACCTCGTGACGGTACCGCCCAGCTCTGACACACACACACACACACGCATGCATGCACTTCATTTGACTTGCAATCAAACAATCAACAGATATTTGTGTGATCTTTAACTTTTCTTTCATTCTTTGCTCCGATCTTCTCTGTGACTTCTCTCCTCTCATACCCCCCTCCTCTCCTCTCCTCCCCCCCTCTTCTCCTCTCCTCCCCCCCTCCTCTCCTCTCCTCCCCCACTCCTCTCCTCCCTCTCAGTCCTTGGTGAACACAAGTGTCAGTGGTGTGGCCAACTGTAGCTCCATACACCCCTGCTGGCAAGATGGTGACACCGTCTGGATTACGCAGAACGTCACGACTGAGGTCAACGTTCAGCGCTGTGAGTAGCCAAAACAACACAATGTATAGGTCCTCACCGCTTCTCATCAAGGTCACTTATAACTGAGGCTCCTCATCCTGGTTCTCCACAGGCAGGCACCTGTTCGTGGACACCCAGCTGTCGGACCTGTCTGTGGGGCTGATTCTCCTGGCAGGCTCCCTGGTCGTACTCTGCTCCTGTCTGGTGCTCCTGGTCAAGCTGCTCAACTCCCTCCTCCAAGGTCAAGTGGCCAAGGTCATCCAGAAGGTCATCAACACAGGTGGGGGGCCAGAGAAGGGGACTGTACTGGAGCCCAGGGCCATTACCCTGGATTTGACAGACAGACATACAGACAAGCAGACAGACTAACACCTGTTCTTCCTGGTAGACCTCCCATCTCCATTTGGCTGGCTGGCAGGGTACCTAGCCATGTTTGTGGGTGCAGGGATAACTTTCCTAGTCCAGAGCAGCTCTGTGTTCACCTCTGCCCTCACCCCACTTATAGGTAAGCAGGCTCCTCCAAGAGGCCCCAGAGAAACACCAAAAAACTTGCTGAATATCTCACACTCATCGACAGCTTCTCCGATCCACTCCAGCATGCTTTCACTTCCCAAAACACCAGAGCAGAGGATGATGTTTATTCATAGAACCATTTCCTTCAAGTTTCAAGAGGATGCAGCCCTCAGTAGACCTTTTCAAACCATCTGAATAGCACAGGATGTTTTCGAATGCTGGTTTGCGTCAAACGTCATCGTTAACTGATGTTGTTGATGTTGTTAGGTGTGGGGGTGATCAGTCTGGAGAGAGCCTATCCGCTGACGCTGGGATCCAATATCGGCACCACCACCACAGCCCTGCTGGCTGCCCTGGCCAGCCCCGGAGACAAGCTGGCTGCAGCTATACAGGTACAAACTGGTTTAAACTGGTACAGACTGGGGCTATATAGGTCCAACCTGGTGCTGTATAGGTACAGACTGGTGCAGTATAGGTAAAGACTGGTGAACTACCAGTACAGACTGGTGCAGTATAGGTACAGACTGGTGAACTACCAGTACAGACTGGTGCAGTATAGGTACAGACTGGTGAACTACCAGTACAGACTGGTGCAGTATAGGTACAGACTGGTGCAGTATAGGTACAGACTGGTGCAGTATGGGTACAGACTGGTACAGTATAGGTACAGACTGGTGCAGTATAGGTACAGACTGGTGCAGTATAGGTACAGACTGGTGCAGTATAGGTACAGACTGGTGCAGTATAGGTACAGACTGGTGCAGTATAGGTACAGACCGGTGCAGTATAGGTACAGACCGGTGCAGTATGGGTACAGACTGGTGTCATACAGTTAATGTGTTGCTGGGGTAGTATGTATTGTTGCTATGTGTGCTCCCAGATTGCCTTGTGTCACCTCATCTTCAACATCCTGGGCATCCTGCTGTGGTACCCGTTCCCTGCCCTGCGCTTCCCCATCAGGATGGCTCGCACCCTGGGGGAGCGCACCGCCAAGTACCGCTGGTTCGCCGTGCTGTACCTGCTGGTCTGCTTCCTGCTGCTGCCCTCCCTGGTCCTGGGCCTCTCGCTGGCCGGCTGGCAGGTGATGGTCGGCGTGGGCGGTCCCATCCTGGGGGTGACCATCTTCATCGCCATGGTGAACGTGATGCAGGCTCACAGGCCTGGGTTCCTCCCTGAGCGCCTGCAGAACTGGGACTTCCTGCCCCGCTACCTGCACTCCCTCAAGCCCCTCGACCGCCTCATCACCAAGGCTACCGTCTGCTGCAAGCCCACCCTGGCAACGGAGGTCGGAGACGGGGAGCGACAGACGGTGGTGACGGTTGACACCACGACGACCCCTGATGACCCCAAGATGGCGTCAGCACAGAGGAAGGCAGGGCTGGCTTTCGATAACCCAGCTCTGGCTTACCTGGACGAGACGCCCACTGGAGCTCGAGTATTCAAACTGAGGGGCCTGGAGAGGTGCAACAGTACGCCCCTGTAGGGGGGCGACAGGACTCCTTCAGGAGTGCTGACCGTTTTTTGGGGGGACAAATCTGTACTAGGTCTCAAATACAGATTACTATTATTTTTCAATATTTGATCAAATCTTAAGATACCCTTGATCTGCTTACAAGGTTGACAACCCTCCCTAAAGAGGTTTCCCTCCTCCTGCGACGAGGCTTCGAATCCCAGCAATGATCGACTGGTAGTCGTTCCCCCCGCTCACACGCATCAGTGGGCAGGCGGTGGACCCTTTCACACACGCCTTGTCCGTGTTCCCTGAACCGTGTCGCCTGAGCGGGAGCGACCGGACGGCATCCCTGCTTGGGTTAGGGGCTGCTCACGTTCCTCAGTCACTCATTTCATGAACCCTCTGAGCTGCTCAATCTTCTGCTGCCACAGCACTCTCCGTCATGACATGCTTACGAAGCACTTCGTCAAGTTTAGCACAGTCAAGGCTCAGAGTACAAACAAATGCGGTTTTAGTTAAGAAATGGCCCTGAGGTAAAAAATAGTGTCGACAAGACAATATTCACCGCACATGACTTTGAAGGCTCACTGTCCAAAGCTTTCAAGGCCACATGAACTGAATAAACTTGTCACCAAGCAAAATATAAAATACAAAAGCTCAACTTCCATCACGCTTGTCTGCCTTGTGACAGCCAAGCACAGTCTAACAGTGACGTTGCCGTATGCTAGCAGACTCCACAACATGGTGTCATGGAAGCCTCGTCAGATGATCAAGGTTCTGAGAGGTTCCTGCAGTTCCTGAGCACTCATGACCTAGCAACTCAACCAAAGAACTGTCTAGAACTCCCAATCTCTCCTCAGTCTCTCCAAGGTCACCTCTGAGTCTCAGCCTCTCCTCCCCATCTTATCTGGCTCTGACCGCCCGCTGTCGTGATAACCAGTCACAGACCATCGTGTCGTGAAAAACGGAGTCTTACCTCTGCTTCCTGTCTCAATAAACACGTACAAAACCTTTGAAAATGTCCTCTCTCCCTCTTTTTTTCTCTTTCTAATACACACACACCTTATTTTTCGGTCTCTCTCGCTTTCTCTCTCCTACACGCGAACTCACGGAAAATGATCTGTCAAATTGCAGAAGAGGAAGCAGGCTTGCGTGTTTGTTTGTACCCTGGATCAGGAATAGAGATAAGTGGTGTCTTTATCACGACCTTTCTCCCTGGAACTCAAACACACTAGTACACACACCCTACATCCACACACACACGCACACACAATCACACAATCACACATAAACACACAAATAGCCCCCCAAATGCATTCTCCTTCCATAATCACTACCAGGTTGAGAGGGGATAGTGGTTCTGTGCTGCTGTTTATTCCCTCCCCCACCCCCACCCCCATTCTCTTTTTCTCTCTTACCTCTCTCTCTCGAACTTCCTCCCTCACCCTCTCTCCCGTGTTCCGTCCTGAGCCATCGCTCCTGCGACTGAGTAAGAAATGTCATCAAAGGATGAATAAATGCGCTTGCACTTTGAACTTTTCCCTGTATGCATGTTGAATAACTGAGGTGTGTTATATCATCCAATCTTTTCGCCATCTGATCACACTCCCTATCTCCCACAGCTGACAAAGACAGATGAGAGACAGGTAGAGATGCAGTATGTGTAGAGAGAGACCCGAGAGACAGTTACTGTAGAGAGCTGAGCAACAGGTAAAGATGCACTATGTGTAGAGAGAGACCCGAGAGACAGACAGTTACTGTGGAGATGAGAGACAGGTAGAGCGTCCGCAGAGACCGGTGACAAGGCAGGAGAGACAGAGAGACGGACAGAAAAGCAGACAGACGTGGGAGGTGCGGGCTGGCAGCCCTCCAACGGGCTCTCCTTCTAACCTGCTGAACCCATCACTGCCACAGGGTGGCGCTGTGTTCTTCAAACCCTGAACCGCTCCCTGTACAGAGAACTGAACCGTCATCCAGAGAGTTGTTGCCTTTACAGCTCATCCTTTGGGGATGTTGGGCCTCACTTGAGAAGAAATGATTTGACTCCAATCAGCAGGTTTTTAAATGACCAGGACCTCCAGGAGTGTGATTGCATGTTCGTAGGGGCATAGGAGCGAAGACCAACGTCGTTTAGAAAAAAGGAATTTAAAGTTGGGTCGTTTCAGTGGACTGGTGCGGGCTTAAGGGAGAACTGAGGGATTCTGGGACAAATTAAGGATCCGTGTGATTCCTCTTCTCTGCCTAGTTTCCCACCAAGTCTCTACTTAAAGTGAGGTTTGATTTTGATGTGTGGTTTTGTTTCTTTGGTACTTATTGGCTATTTAGGTGCATGTATGTTGGAGGATTTATGCTTTGTGTTTGTGTGTGTGTGGTTGGGCAGCAATGTGTAGCTGGTTTGTGTGTGTTGAGTGGCGGTGTATATTCTGTGTGTGTGTGTGTGTGTGTTGAGGGGCGGTGTATATTCTGTGTGTGTCGAGGGGCAGTATATATTGTGTGTGTGGAGTGGCGGTGTATATTCTTTGTGTGTGTATATGTGTGTGTGTGTGCGCGTGTGCGTGCGCTCCGAACAGTGTGCCCATGATCCATCATTACAATGAAGCAGCCCGTCCACGTGAGAGCTGCGATGGGAGGTCAGATGGATGAGGTCGCCCACAGCCCAGGTCTCGCAGCCCAGCCCCCCCATTACTGTGAGTAGAACGGATGATCCAGGGAAAACAACATGTACACGACCCCCTCCACCACACCCTCCACCACCCCCTCCACCCCCCAGTACAAGATGAACAGACTCCAAGAGTTCTCCAGCGCTCTTCAGACGGTGCAGAGCCTTTGTCCTCTTTCCTTCCTCCTCTGTCACCCCCCCCACCCCACCCAGCCCCCACCCCCAGCCGATTCCCCCCCCCCCCCCCACTACACACACATCCCTGAGAACATTTTACTTCCTGTTTGCCTCCCACTCGTTTCCCATGGCAACCAGACGGTCGAATTGATGAGGAGCGGGCCGATGTCCAGCGAGTGCACGTAACATGTTATCACGCGCACGAACATACACCCCGTTATTTATAACATAAAAAATGAAAAAAAAAAAAAAAACGTTTCCTGAAAGGAAAGTTGAGTCCCTTCCAAAAACAACAGTTGTCTTGAAAGGGTTGTTATTTACTCAGGTGAAAACATGAATTGTACATCAATTCTGCTTCCATTAGGTTTTACCGAAAGTAATGTTTCAGTAAGCGTACTTATCAAATCTGATCACCAGGGACGGTTTCCCTGACAGACCATCCATCTCTCTCTGTCTCTGGAGACAAGAGGACGACTGACAACATCTAACAATCGGTTGGCTGAAAATGCTTTCCCTCTTTGTCATGTACTGTTGCAGTTACCCAAGTACCAGTACATTTCACTGGACAAGAATGTAGGTTTGTAGAATCCATTTGTCTGCACGTGTGTATGTGCTTGTGTGTGTATCCATGAGTGTGTGTGTGTGTTAGCTGACAAAAATCAGGACCCGCAGAAAATTATATTCAACAATGTTTCCGTCAGAGAGAAGGGAGGTGTGTATCTATAGAGCATTGTTTCCCAAAGACTGGGTCGCGACCCTCAGCTGGGTTGCAAGAGATTTTTTTTGGGTCGCCTTGTCACGATCAGGTCGCCTTGTCAGCTGCGATCGCACTCTGCAAAGACGCTATGGATCTGTGACCTTATCATCATTCTGGATAGGCATTTCATCAGAATATCCTGTCCTCAGTAGGGCCAGTATTTCTATGCTTATTCCTTTCACTACAACATATATGTGCGAATTGGGATTTTCTGTGCTCACAAAAATGAAGACTAAGCACAGAAACAGATTGAATGCTGCGCCTGATATGCGTGTTGCGCTCTCCTCCTGCACCCCGGACTGGAACGCGCTACAAAAACGCAGACAGGCCCACCTATCCCATTAACAATGTAGAAATGTTGACATGTTTTGTATAATTTGTAATCTTTTTGTAATTATTTCATATTTTGTATCCAATATTGAATGTTGAATTAGTAGCCTACATTTAATGCCCAAATAGGCACTTATTTTAATGTTGCTAGTTCAATTGCATTGTTTTTCATTGTTTAAAACTTGAGTAGTAGCCTAGGCTACTAATTGTTCAGAGAGAAGTGATCACTCAATGGCAGTAGGCCTACAAGTTATGAAATAACAATAAAATATAATTTATATTATAAAATAAAATAACAATAAAATATCCTCATTAATGTTCAATAATGGCCAAATCCACCTTTATTTTGTGATTTATGAATAATATCTATTGGCTTGGGTCGCGAAGGCTTGTGACTTTTAAAATATGGGTCCCCAGAAAAAAAGTTTGGGAAACACTGCTGTAGAGAGATGAGGTATTCAGAAAAAAACCTTTATCAGGAAAATCATTTTACTCAGCACATCTGCCAAGTCAGACAAAGGCTTTCACTGCCAAACTCTGTAGGAGATGAGTTTAGAATGTAAAAGTGGTTACTTGGGCGTGCGTGATGCTGCGGCATGTAATTGCGGTTGCTATGGCATCAATTCAGAGATGGCTGATTAGCTTGGCAGTGCTAACAGAGCATGTTCTGGAGCGGAACAGGAGTAGAACCTGTGTCTGGTTCTGCTGTGTGTGTGTGCGTGTGTGTGTGCATGTATGAGTGTGCATGCGTGTGTGCGTGTGCGCATGTGCGTGTGTGCGCCAGCCCGCCAGACCAGGTCCATGTACGGTCACTGCAATCAGTACAAATATTTTTCACATCCCTAATCAGCCGCTACACACACATGCACGCATGCAGATATACAGCTGTGTCCAGTAGCTGATGAGGATTACACTGGTGTCTGAGGTCTGCAGACGACCTATGACCCCAGGTAAACAGGGTCAGATCGCGTGTGAAGGTCTGTGACCTCCAGATGGATCGCGGGACACAGAGGAAAGGAGCTGAAAGGAAGCTAGAGAGACAGTATGTGTGTATGAGCGTGGATATTAAGACACTCCAGCCCATATATGGCACTGGTCTACAGGACACACACACACACACATGCAGACATCTGGAACTGTTTTATCCATGATGAGGACTGTAATTTGAAGCCGGCTCTGTATCAAAGCAATGAGACCTTGACCCAACAGCTTTACTCTGGGGTCTCATTCGAGGAAGCCTTGGTTCTTACTGAGAGGTACGTTATTTTATTAATCCTTGATGGGAAGATGGGTCCGGTGGTTCCAGTTCAGCTGGCTTGTCGTTGAACTGTGCTGGGTTTTCCTGCATGTGGATGTAATCGTTGTTGTTGTTGTGTCTGGCTAATTAAACTCAGATGTCACAGCTACTCGATGGATCGGGCATGTCTGCATGCCTGTTTGTGTATCCGTGCTCGCTCCTGTCACTGAGAGCAGAGGCCTGAATGGTTGCGATTCATAAATATTTTAGATCGCCAGCCACATGTTGGGTTTATGTTTAACAATGAGATGAGTCACGCACACACACACACACACACACATCCGTATTCCAGTCACAGAGCCATGATGGCTTTCGAGACAATATCCAGGATCCATACTGTCTGCGCCCAGCCTGGGACCAGCAGCCAGGCGGCTTTATGGGGCCAGGGTTCGTTTCACATTAGCAGCATAACATGGGACACACTGACCTTCCCTGTGAAATGGGGAGGGATTACATCATCAGTGTTGTCATTCAGATGGTGTTAAGATTATATAACTGGCCGAATGGGGAAGGTGTTTCATGTCACGGAAACGCCGGGGCCTCCTCCCCCAGAAAATGCATCGAAAACTTTGGGAGAAACTTTTAAATTAGAGGGGAGAGGGGCTGAGAGAGAGAGAGCGAGAGAGAGAGAGAGAGCGCGAGAGCGAGAGAGAAAGAGAGAGTACGGGATTAAGAGAGAGTGATAGAGACAGGAATGAAGGGATCCATAAACACTGGGAGGGTAAGTGCCTTCTGTATGGTTTGAGGATGCTACTTTTAGCACCCACACTGGGCTCGGACAGAAGCCCCTCATACACCTCCACTAGCTCTCGTGCCCCGCCATTTTCCCTGCTGGATCAATGTGCTGTCAAGTCAAACTCAGCAGAGAGACGTCAATATGATTGCAGCCGAGAATGCTCTTCCAGACCACCAGCTGATCCCCCCCCCCCCCCCCCCCCCCCCCCACCTCCACCTCCATGCCTCTGAGAGCATCCACACACACTGGCCCTGATCACCAGTGGAGGGAAGAATAGAGGGGAGGGATGGCAGAGGGGTCAAGGATGGACGGAGGGAGGAGTGCGCGCTCGGGGTCAGAGGTTATCACTGCCTGTCTGATTGGCCCTCTGTGTTCCTCTGCGGAGCTCCTCCAGTACCAGTGAGGAGGTCTGTCTCACGCAGCTGTGTGCTCGGCGGCCCTCTTGCCCTCGAAGACCTGCTTTTGATTTACAACTTCCTGGTGGTCCTGAGAGAGGCGGTTTAGGGACGAAGAACTGCAGACGCCAGGGCTGGGGAGCGCTGACCGCACGGCCTGGTTCCGGTTCTGGGGAAGCGGTTGTGATGAGTGGAAACATGGTAGAGGCAGGATAGTGGGTCCTGGCAGAATGGCCCCATGGTAACCTGGCACCCAGGGGACAGAGGGGTGTGAACAGCCTCTTAGACCAGCTGGCCTCCTCACCAGTCTCTTACAAACCATGCTCCTTATGGCCACGCCATCAGATCTGCTCTGTTTCTCTCTGCTGCGTGCGTATGTGTGTATGTGTGTGTGAGTGTTCATTAGATTTGTGTCTGTGGCGTGTACTGTTGTGTGAGCTCTTTTAGACTTCTGTCTGTCCTCTCAGACAAATCATGATGTATGGGTTCAGGAAGGAGAAGAGAAGCAATCTTATCTCCCACCTGGCTCCCTAGAGATAGGTTGTTGTGTGCGTTGACCAATTGTGGACTTTTGGGGGGTTGCTATGGGTAACAGTGTCCAGTCCATTCAATAACCAGTGACCTACCCAACCAAGTGGATAGTAGATACCAGATAAGATACCGGAACAGATACCAATGAAGATGTCAGAATAGACAGCAGAGTAGATGCCAGAGTAGACAGCAGAGTAGATTCCAGAGTAGACAGCAAAGTAGACAGCAGAGTAGATGCCAGAGTAGACAGCAGAATGTGGGGGAGGATAATGGGGTGGTCATGAAATCATGAATCATGAGAGAGGGTTCATGATAAAAACAAACTGGTGATTGTCCATACATTCCTGTACATTGTCTGGAAAATCCTAGTCATTAGGGAGGGAGGGACAGATATGTTTAGAAATCAGAGACGTTATTGTCTTCCTCCTACTCTCAGCCTCGCTCCCAACGACAAGACACTGAAGGTGTTTCTGTATTTGTGTGTGTGTCTCTCTGTGAGGGAATCATCACCGGCACGGAAAGATAATTACTTATCTTGGATTCTCCATGGATGTTAATTACTGGTGCATACTTCCCATCCTGCCACGCACTGACAACCTGGTTTGTCAAATGAGATTTCACCTTGGACATTGGTCTATGCAAATGATGGTGACAGATAGACAAAGGAGGGAAGAAAGTTAAGGAGGCGGTGTAGGTGAGTGGGTGGGTGTGGAGGGAGAGAGAGAGAGAGAGAGAGAGAGAGGGAGAGAAAGAATGAAAACACAAAATTTTGCGGCCGATGAGGGAGATACATTTGGTTTTTGAATACTTTTTCATCTCTCATTTCTTTCATTTTGCCTTTCAATTGCAAATCTCTCTTATTCTTTTGCATATGGAGACTGTTATTACTATATCTGACACTGTTATTATTAGTACTGCTCTGTAGAGAGTGGACCCTTCCTCTGGCCTACACCCTGAAATATTTATATCCCTCTCCTCTCCTCCCCTCTCCTCTCCTCTATCCTACCCTCTCCTCTCTTCTGCTCCCCTCACCTATCCTCCTCTCCTCTTTCCTCTCCTCCCCTCCCCTCCTCTCCTCTTCTCTCCCCTTTCCTCTCGTCTCTTCTCCTTCTCTCCCCTCTCCTTCCTCTCCTCCCCTCTCCTCTCTCCTCCCCTCCCATCCTCTCTTCTCTCCCCTTTCCTCTCGTCTCTTCTCATCCCCTCCCCTCCTCTCCCCTCACTCATCTCTCCAGAGTGTGCTCATAGTTGTTTCTCTCTCCTCCGTCTTGTGTTCAGTCTTGTGTTCTCCTCATATAACTGGGGGATCAGGGTTCACTGCAACCTCTCTTCCTGAACTCTGTGTTTACATTCCAGGATTTGAGGGGATGTCAGAATAGGATGTTGGAGAGAGGCCAGCCAAGCGGGGGGTTGCATGGGGTGCGGGGGGGGGGGTATCTCTCCCTCTTGCAGGAGTCAGGGTCAGATAGCACCACACCCTCTGATGTTTAGTCCAGCTCCTCGATCAGCAGCAGCAGCTTCACTTGGAGACCCAGGGGGCTGGGGGGCCGGGGAGGGCTAGGGGTGCTTGGGGGCCAGGGAGGAATGGGGGAAGAGGCAGGGTGACTTTGGGGACAGAAAGTGATGGGGGGCAGAGAGCCAGGGGTGGCTGGGAGGGTCAGGGTGGATGGGGGTACTGGGGGGCCGGGGGGTGGGGGTGGTGGATTTAGAGGCCTTGGAGGGCTAAAGGGCAAGGGAGTGCTGGAAGTACTGGGTGGGACAGGAGGGGCTAAATGGTTTGGGGAGGATGTTGATTCAAAGGGGATTACCAGTATGTGAATCACCCCAGAAACCGATAGCTCACCAGAGAAAGAGTGTTGCTGGAGAAACAACTAATTAAATGTGCCGTGTTCCAATTTGTGCTTTAACAGAGTAGTTCATTTCAAAGATAATTGAATGGGGAAGCAAGATTGGACTGGGGAGTTTTAGATCTTGGAGTGTTTAGTCATTTAATGTTGTGTGAAGTCTTAACAACCACACACATGCTGTAAAAATTGCAATACAACTCTCCGGAGAGAATCATATCAATACAACGTCAATATCACAGATTTTCCTTTAATTAATTAGAAACAGATGTACAGTCCTAACTATAGTGGTTAAAATACACTGCATGTGTGCGTCTGTGTGTATATATGCACACTTTTATGTGTGTGTATTTGTGTGTGTGCGAGCAGCGGAAAGTGGGATTCTGTTTGTACTGCTTATATGTATGTATGAGTTGCGTTAAAGTGGACTGGTTCTGTGCAAGTGTCAGTAAGCAGCCATTTAATATACACTCGCACGGAATGAGTCTCTCCGGGGAACGCACCTTCCCCGCTCTAGTCTCCTTCTGCCAATATTAGGATATCTGACTAGCAGAACGTTGGTGTTTCTCATGTTCCTGTGGAGAACATCTCCTCCCCCCCCCACCCCCTCTCCCCCCCCCACCCCCTCTCTCCTCCCCCACCCCCTCCCACCACCCCCCCTTTGTGCTGGTTCCTCTGGCAGCATGCCACTAAAGCTCAAGGCAGGGGAGTATGGAGACATTCCTCTGCTGATATAAATAGTGCCTCCCTCCCCGCTCCTCAGACCACAGACAATAGAGCACGCCACGTTCTCCCGTTCTCACAAGACGATACCGAACAGCCTCCCTGCTGGCAATGACGGCCCGGCTTGATAAAATGCATCCTATCAGGGCCGGGCGCACGTCGGCTGGGAAGCATCTGTTATGTCCTTGTGGAAGTATTGGATTTATATATATATATATATATATATATAGGTATAGGTGTGTATATATATATAAATACATATATGTATTGGATATTTAATATAGGATATAAAAAAAAATCTCGTTCAGGTATGATAGTAACACCCCATTTCTATCATATGGAGGTTTGAAAATTTTGTGTGAATGCCGTTGTATTTAAGCGAGTGGAGTTTACTCAAAAACACCATGGAGATTAGAGATTAAATCTTAGTTAATGGAAGCTTAGCCACGACTAAACCCAGTTACGCACAGGCTCCTGCCACCACCGAAGCCAAACATTGCCGTCTTGTGACTTTCCTTTCAAACCCCGGGGGTAGAGGGCATATCGTTTAAATACCTTAAATATATTGTTCTCACAGCCAGGTTCATGTTTATCCTTTGAGGTCAAGCAGGAAAGAATATCAGGCTAAATGCGTTTTGACTGACGGAGGTGACTTTTTATGAGGACAAGTCACTTTGATTTTGAAACGGAATTAAATCTGATTTGATAGGTGAGGGAATCAATTACCTGTATCTCTTTATTTAGTACAAAAATAACGGGTCTTGTTTCCAGGGTGCGGTCGTTCAGCACCACGGACAGCGCGCGCCAAACGGGGTTCAGACGCGCGTGAAACAATCATCTGGATTGGTTGAGACAGAAATATAACTGACGTCTAGGATGAGTTTAGACGTGACGTAATGCAGTCCTGGGGTTGACGCATTCTCAAACATTCAGAGCTTCTCGTTTGGACCCTTAGAGAGACCGTACACACCTTCATGCTTAATTGATGACTTCCTGATTAAAGTTTGATTGATTTTGACCTGAAGCACTTTCACTTTCTCATGTTTCTCCTCGAACTAGAGTCTAACCTGCTGCACGTCGCAGTATAAAACATTAATTTGAGCACGAGTTGTGCAGTAGACAGTGATGAGATATCTACACAGCGAAACAGTTTTTTCTCACCAAAATACCGAGAATTGGTAAGATCCAATCAATAATTTTCAATTTGTTTAATACATTTTTTTCTGTACAGTAGTTTTGATCAACATCTAGACATTTTGTGCACAATATACAACTATTTACAACATTTTACACTTGGCATTTAATCAGAGGCAAAATCAAGTCTCATGAGACTTCAACAACCCTCAAGTGCGCTGAGGAGTTCGACACACTATTTTCTTAAATGCTTTTCTGAAATCCCTATTGAATATGGTGTATATGATGGGGTTCACAGAACTGTTACAGTAGCCAATCCAGAAGAAGAGATTAAAGAGCGCGCCAGGGATGGGACAGTTTTCGCGGCAGATCGCGTGCAGGCTGTACGTAAAGAAAAAAGGAAACCAGCAGAGCACGAACACCCCCATCACTACCGCGAGCACGAAAGTGAAGCGCTTCTCGCGCATCTGGGCCACTTTAGTTTTGGAAGATGCCGCCAGTTGTTGGCGCCCCGGCGCGTGCTTCTGCTCCTGGAAGAGCTGCGACGCGCGCGCCGAGGCCCACGAGATGCGGCAGCTCTGGCGCGCGCAGCAGTTCGAAACTTCCACCTTCCCGCTCTTGGAGAAGCGGTGATTGCGCGGTTTGCTGTCCGAAGCGCAGCAACTCTCCTCCAGGTCGATGTCGTCCAGCTCTTCCCGCCTCTGGTGGCTCTCGGAGCTGTGGCTGCTCGGGCTCTCCATCTCGAACCGGTCCTTCCTCACGAAGCAGGTCTCGGACTGGGAAGGCTGCCTCTCCAGCCCGTTCTTGGCCACGAACACCGTGGAGGAGCGTTGCTTGGCCACCTTGTAGATCTTACAGTACACCATGATCATGATGAGGCCCGGGGCGAAGAAGGACACGACGCACGAGGAGAGGATGTACCACGTCTCGTTGTTGAGCAGGCACTCGTGCTCGTCATGCTTGGTCATGAGCAGCGGCGGGAAGGAGATAATGGCGGAGATGACCCAGACCACGACGATCATGGACTTGATCCTTTTCGGAGTCCGCTTGAGGTTGTAGCTCACGGCCTTGGTGACGGACCAGTACCGGTCCAGGCTGATGGCGCACAGGTGGACTATGGACGAGGTGCAGAAAAGCACATCCAGCGCCAGGTAGAACGCGCACCAGGTGCTCCCGAAGTACCAGTAACCCATCACCTCGTTGGCAAGGGAAAAGGGGATGACGAGCGTGGCCACGAGGATGTCCGCGGACGCCAGCGAGACCAGGAACAGATTTTGAGGCGCACGGAGAGCCCGGCTGGTTAACACGGCCACGATCACCAGCACGTTACCGACGATGGTCACCGAGATGATCACGGTGACCACGAGGATGATGAGCGCGGAGGCGACCCGCGCGTGAGGCATCGCTATAGTTCTCGGTGCGCTCGTGGAGTTCTCATCTTGAATGGAGAAGTTGACAGCGGTTACTAGGGTTACATCCATTTTGGGCTCATCTTCTGCACGCGCCGTACGTAGTTGTGCCGTGTCCTGACCTGTCCTCCTCCCAGGGGGTTTCTGCTGCAGGACTGAAAATCAGATCTTAGATCACATACAAGTGATGCGGCGCGCCTTTAGCACAGTCATCTCCGAAACCCTAAGGTAGAACATGCCCGTCCATGGTGTCTTCACACGCGGCTTCTGAAGCTGCAGACTCCAGCTCCAGGAACAGGTCCAGACTACGTTGGATTTTCGCTCCACGCGCATCCAGCAAGTTTGGGCATAGCAGAGGCTCGTGCTCAACGATCCATATCCTGCCGACAGCAATCTGAACACAAACACCGCGGTTGGGACTTCGTCTGTTTGCTCAATTTCAATCCGTTGCCTTTTTGTGAAATTGTTTAAGTGCGTGCTGAGCGCGAGAGACGATCCGGACTGCGAGACATACTGGGGAATGTGCGCGCGGGAGGGAGGAGGGTGACGACACCGCTGTGAAGACCAGCCCACCGCCGAACTTAGGGAGAGAGAGTTAGCTGTGCGCGTGTGCGTGTGTGTGCGCGTGCGCGGGGGGGGGGGGGGGGGGGGGGGCTTATTCGATCATTCTTAATTCGATACACAATCAACACGCGCGTTATGCCTGTAGCCGAATATAAGGTCACGAGTTTTATTTATTCAAAATAAACAGAACTTGACGTTTGTATATTTTCCTGAGAAACAAATGAACATTCCTGTCTGGAGACAGACTTTTCCCACTCAGCAGTAGAAGTGTTTTAGCATAAATATCACCTTTTTTTGTTACATAACCGACTTTGTTATAAGCAGATAATCCTTTCAGAGCTGAAAATGAAGGTTTTTCCAGCTCTCTATAGAGTGAGAGGATATTTCACACAAACACACCACCCTCTGTTCGAAGTCTTGCACATAGAGAGCAAAACACAAACACACACGTGTGCAGAGTCTTCTACCGTCTATTCAGCTCTGGGAAACAATGGCAAACTTGCGGATTGGTCTCTCAGCTTCCTGTTGGGATGTCATCAACACCCCTAACAAAGTGGATGTCCACCGCACTGCGGCCCCTGTCAGGACCCCCTGGACTTTCTGTTTGTGTGTGTGTGAAGTTCAACACGTTGTGGCCAGCCCAGACGAACAGAAGCCCCCGCTGTGCAAATCATCTCCGTCCCTATTTCACTTCCACGATGGTCTCACCTCTTTTGGTGTCTCTCACGTCATCTGTCCTGACATCCTGTCTCATCTCCTCCCAGCATGTCACCTCCTCGATGACTTTACCAGAGGGTGGAAGTTTGAACACTGCCCATTTTCACAAGGGTCTTTGGCTAAAGCTTTTGTTATGTTGCCAAACATCCGCAGAGAAGTCTCTGCACAACTGTTTGTTTTGCGCTCGACCTCTGCATGACCCCTGTGACCTCTCGGTGACCCGTGTCTTCTGCGTGCGTTGAGCAATCAGGACAGTTCACGCGACCAAGCTATCAAGCTTGATGATGCCCCCTCCCCCCCACAACCATCTGGAAAACTAATCAGCGACAATGTGACACAACATGACATTTGCCCATAGTACCACTGCCCAAAGAGTGTGTGTGTGTGTTTGTGTGTTTGTGCATGTTTGCGTGTGGGTTACAGCTAGAGATAATTGCTGCCTTCGGACATTGGGCAGGGATGCAATAATCATCAACCTCGTCTTACTCTCCTACTCTCCAAATCTCTTCTTTCTTTGAGTGTGTGTGAGAGACAGACAGACAGAGAGAGTAAGAAAGAATCACTGCTTCCTGGTAAGTGATACAGATCTATGGGATTCTCAATGTTTTTCTGCTCTAATATCTTCCCCGGCGATTCAGCCTTTGTGAAGGTCTGCCCAAGTCTGGTACAGCAGTGACCTTTCCTTCTCCCAAACGCACAGGGCTGACATCAGTGCCCATCCTGGCCACTTTGACTCAGATGTGGTTCTGGGAGAAAACAGCAGATAAATACAGATGCAAAGGTCACATGTTAGGACCAATCCTGTGATGTAGCATTTAGCCAGCTGTCAGGGTGCACTAGGATCCTCCCAATGTTGTTCTGTAGGATCCAAACATGAATAACATCAATCAGATACAGAGCTAGACAATGACAATAAAGTCTTTCAATCTGTCAATGGCGATCGAAATGTACTGGCTTGGTTGAGGAAGTGGCAGTGGCCAATGGGAGGGGCCCGTGGGAGGTGTTTTTGAGAGTAACCTGTGAGAGGAGTGTGTGTTATCAACCTTAGAGAATCTTCTCCATGGTTTTCACCAAACGAGACCCTGCTTAGCTGCTGTGTCATGTGATCTGGAAGATTACGTCACTTACGGTTTAAGAGTCAGCTTGAACTCTCTGGGATTTATCACATTCCCCACAACCAAACACACACACACACACACACACACACAACCGTTACACAGGCTTCCCTGTAGAGGCTGGCCACAGACACGTGAAAATTCGAGGCATTCATCGGAATAGCTCTGCAGTGCCAGGAGTTCATTAGAACATCCATCTCGGAGACGTCTCTCCCCGGTGAGAGTCTCTCCAGAGTATTCCAGCAGGTCCTTGAACGGCTCAGCTCTCAGGGGGAGGCTTTATCTGCCTCCTCCACGCGTTGCTCAGTATCCGTGTCCATGCAAGCACGGCCATGCAGACTCATGACATCATACACACTCTGGCTCATCAACCTTGACTTCACTCTGACAGGTACAATGCATAGAGTCTGGTTCGGGCCAGCACCAGGCGGGCACCAGGCAGGCAGCAGGCAGGCAGCAGGCGGGCACCAGGCGGGCATTAGGAAGACAGCAGGCAGGCAGCAGGCAGGCACCACCGGACCATGAACGGTGTGGCTTCTGGGTCTGTCATGTGCGCATCTTAATCAGTCATGTGAGTGTAGAGAGAGACACAAGTCAAGAGAATAGACCCAAGAATAATTAGACCAAAAACATTGTCTGAGTCCTAACATCTCTCATGCGTGAAGGTCAGAGAGCTAATTTCTATGGGGAACACTGGTCTGCAAGAAAGAAGGCGGATGGATACTGAAGGCCTCAGTCCTTGCATGCTGTGACATGTAGTACTGATAGCTTGATCTGAGTCTAAGCACACAACATAGGGAAAACATTTTGGGCAAAAAAGAAATGTACAGCAGATCTTTTATGAACAAGGTAATATGATATCAGACTTGACCAATTACGAAACATATGCCTGTGGTGAATTATTACATTTCCAACATCTGGCACAACCAGGCTAGCACCACCAGGCTAGCACCACAAGGCTGACAGTGGGGTGTGAGGAACCGGGTGGGGGAGGTGAGGTAAGACTTGTGGATGGAGGAGACTCTTTGTTTCTAGTTAAAACAGAGAGCAGATGAGGCTGTTGTTGGATAGGTCAAGTTTCCCTCTGACTAAATCTCTATGTCCCTGTATAGCCCCTCTCCTTTCTCCATTGTTCTCCCCCTCTTTCTTTCGGTCTCTCTCATTCCCCCTCTCTCTCTTTCTCTCTCTGTGTCAATTCTTCATTCACTGACTGTCCCCTCCTCCTCCCAGATCTGCTCTGCCAGTTCTCTCAGTCCTGCCATCTGGCCCCTCTCATCCCCCACTTACCTGCCTCCCTCCCCTCTCTCCTTCTCCCTTCTCCTCCCCCATCTCTCCCTCCGTTTTCTCCCTCCGTCCCTGCACAGCTCCCACACCATCGTGCCTTCCTCCGCCACACCGCAGTCAGCAGCGAGAGCAACAGGTGCGCGACCCCGTACTGCACCCCCCCTGCCCCCTGCCCCCCATTCCGCCTCCTCCCTCCTCTCACCTGCCAACACCAACAACCTCTCTGACCTCTCCTCTCCTCGCTCGCAACCTGCCTCTGGCACAGATGGTGAGCGCTGCCGTCACTACCAGACAACTGAAACATTCAGTGCTATTCGCTGAAATGCGCATTACACTGATCCGATGATGATGGATATTACACTTCCGGTTTCTAATCATGGCTATGGTACTATCACAGTCATACAGTACAATACATACAGTAGATATGTGTTCTTTATTGTTTTTCTTGATCAGGTAAGTACCAAAACCAATTTTCCGTAGTTATGAAGTATTGTCACAGCTGTGCGAACAGCTTCTGTGTGATGATTTAGTCATGAGGTCTTTTAAATAATAAAAATGACTGCGATGGAAGACTTCATGGATTTCCTGAATAATCTGGAATTAGGCAATTGTCTATTTCAATACTCTGAGTAAATTGTTTGTTGCGAGCCATGTTGAATAACAGATTCATCTGGATGTTCTATGCAGGTGTGAGTCATACCAGCTGTTGAGCAGACTGATGCAGAGCAGCCATGATGGCCGTCACCAGGATGAGCCAGCGCCAGATGAGCTCTGCTCACATTGTCACCTAGTAATGCTGGTCGTGTGGTGCTGAGGGGTGGGAGGTGGGGTGGCTAGGGGGCTGGGTGGAGATTGGGGGCTTGCAGGGGCACGACTGAGGGGCTAGGAGGAGGTTTGGTCGACCTGAAAAGGTTGAAGGAGGGAGGAATTGATGGGGAACGTTTTAGGAGGAAGTACAGCAGAAAGCTTTTTGTTCTCCACCACTCCCACTTATACTGCAGTCCCTCAATTTAACCCAGAAGATTCTGGTCTCTTATCTCCTGACTGACAGGCAGGAAGTAAACAGCTACTCGTCATATTCACAGGAAGATGAAGGTCATGTGACCAGACCAAATGAGAATGTACAGGATGGCCTGGACTTGACTGATAAAGGCATAAAGTTGCGTCTTTCAATCAAGTGTTGAGACAGTAATCTCTGAAATAGGGTTGGCTTTTGAGTTACATCCACACACACACACTCTCACACACACACTCACACACACAGCCGGTTGGTTGTAGCTGGTTCAAGCCGTTTTTAATGTTCACCTGACTGAGTGCAGTCTGTGTAGAAAAATGCAGATCCCACAGAACATTATCTTCTGTCAGCCCTCTTTGTTGATTTGCAACTTGCAGTTTTTTATTTATTTACGAGGTCACCACATTAGCAGTGGGCGCGTGTCACTGTGACACCATTCATCACTGAGTCATTCGCTCGCTGAGTCGTTCACAAACCGGGCAGCATACATGTGTCATGCCTTCCCGGGTAAGGCCTAACCAAGTTGTTCACGAACTGAGTCGTTTCCTGCTGAATCATCCTTCGCTAAGTTATACCCAAGTTAACTAACTGATTCGTTCTTAGTTCAGTCGTTCTTAGCTGAACCGTTCACTGTCTGAGTGGATCCCAGCTCCCCGTGCCACTGCACAGCTTGTGTGTTTGTCAAGTGGGGCTTTGTTTGTTTGACAGAGTCATTTGGCTACATCTGCATAGAGCCAATTACAGCTTTTTCACCCGTCAGGGAGCTTCTTGCCAGTACGACCAAAGGGTTTGAATGTCACTGGTAATTGGTCTCTTTTATCATGTCCACAGGGGCCGTCAGCGTCTGAAGTACTTCCTAGAGACTGGGCACTTGAAGGCAGGGCAAGATGAGTGGGTAGTGATGGGGAGTTTAAGGCAGTGAGTGTGTGCAACCCTGTAATTTTGGTTTAAATATACATCTACTTCAACGCACTTTTAGGGCAGCATTTATCTCTTATTTGTTACTTAACTCTGGACTAACTAACAAACCAGACAGCTTTGACTGACGTTACGCAATACGTGAGCGCCCCCTAACGGTTACTTCCTCCTGGATTTAAAGACCTGTCATTCAGAACGGTTGTCAACAAGGAAATGGAGAATTTACTGGCGCTTTTCGGTTACGCGTATTTTTACATCGTTAAAGTTTAAGCGTTGATGACCTCGACACTACTAGGAATCGGATCCATATTTAAAACCTGAGGAATTTAACTCGCCATCAAACTTGAACAAGTATCGGAAATTCAAGAATCGGCCGGCTTCTTGCTGAAACGAAACTTAACAACATCATGTTTTCCATGGGGCCTTGAGAAACCACAAACCGGCTGTGATGTGGCAGCATTGGCAGGCCAGCAGCAGTCTGGACTGCTGACCCCTGGAAAGGACGATATGGCGGAGATAATCTCTCTGAGCTCTGGGAGCGATGAAGACTCTGACATCGAGTTTGTGGGTGTCTACAGCGACACTGAACGGAAAGCCGAGACCAAACCGTTCATCCGAGGAGAATGGATCCACCTTGCATCCTGTGCACCGGTAACACCATGTTAAGTTACGTTGAAAACGTGGTGTACTGTCATATTTCCATGATAGATCTGCTATTTTTCACATCCATCTCTTAGATCAGTAGTCAGACAGCAACTGTATGAAATGTGCACGGTGGCTGCTGGGTTTGAGCACAACTTTAAAGCTTTAATGGACAGCAACGGTTCCAATCCATACATGCACGTGGGGAGGGTTGTTAGGACTTCAGCAGGCGGAGGCTTGGCGCCGAATTTAAATAGTCCGCATGCGCACGCGCACACACACACGCTGGACCTTGCGACTTTCCTCTGTGTATTATTTTGATCAAACTTGCGATCCTTGCAGACAGTTTTTAACCGCATGTTCTGCTGGGTTTCTCCTCAGTTCGTCTTCGATCTCAAGGCTCACCAATGGGTTCTACCACCTCCCAGACAGCGCAGAAGACCAAATCCATCCGCTCCGGTGGAAGTAGTGGACTTAAGTGACGAGAACAGCCTGGCGGAGGAAGCAGAGGGATCTGTGAGTCCGTTGTCCCAGGGAGGTCAATCTCAACAACTTCCGGCTCTACTTCGAGATGAGGAGCGCAAGCTTCCAGACTATTCAAACAGCGACCCTCAGCCCATTTCAACCGACCCATCTCAACTTGAACAGCAGCCTTCAGTGGAGAACGAGGACGCTCAGCCTCTCATGGATGTTAGCCAGCATGATCACACCGAGGAGCCGTACACCAGAGAGGAGCCGCTGTCTTCTCCCCCCCAAGGAGCTGGTGCTCCCCCTCAGCCTGTCAACCCCTCCAGCTCTCCAGAAAAGGCAGATCTGCCTCTGGATTCTTGTGACTTTGCCATTTACGACTGGCAGGAGACGGAGCTGTACTCGCCTACGCTCAGCCCCTACGAGTGGTCTCCTTCCTCTTCCCCTCACGGCAGATTAAAGGATGCAACTTCCTGTCTGTGCCTGGACGGCGTGGAGGGAAGGTGGTTTAGGGAGAGCATCTCTCCACACCACCATACAGGACTACAGCCATTAGAAAGCCACACACAGGAAGCCATACCTTGTAATGCATCCAAGTCCTGCTCTTCATCTCTCTCCCCACAACCAGAAAATGATTCCCCCCCTCTACCGCCACAACATTCCCAAATGTCTCCCCTCCTCCCACAGCCCCACCAGAGTCCCCCCCTCCACATGTCCCAGCCTGACAGCGTTCAGAGCCACTCTGAACTGCCTCTGTCTCCTAGCTCCTTGGCCCCACCTGCCAGGGGTTTTCCAGATGAAGACCCCCTAGAAGAGCATCCTCCAGGGTCGCCGCTCGCGGGGTCTGACTCGTCCCCTCAGAGCCACCGTCCTTACAGCCCCAGCATCCCCAGCGACCCCCCCATGTCAGTGGCCAAGACGGAGGACCTGGAGCAGGACCTGGGGCCCTGGAGAGCCCGGGCCGGGCAGGAGGACAGGTCTGGTGTGTGGCTGGAGAGGAGCGATGAGGAGGCGGGGAGAGGCAGTGCAGTGGCTGATACAGGGGTCAGCCAGGAGGACAGGCGCTACGTGTGTCCGGTTCAACTCCGGAAATTCAGGCCGCTGATGGCCGGACCGCTGCAATCGCTGGTGAAGATCTCTCTCCTTCACTCTCTGTTGTCTCTCTCTCTTTCTCTCTCTCTCACCTCCCTCCTCCACGCAAACACACACACTCTTCTACTCGTACTCCACACACACACAAATTCTCCCCCCTCCTTGCAGCTCTGTATCTGGCTGATAGACACACTCTGCCCCTGTCTTTCCAGGAGGACGTGGAGGAGAAGAACGATGGTTTTGGAGCCCCGAAGCAGCTGTGCAGACAGGCCCTGAGCCTGGTCTACGGCACCATGGAGGAGAGCTACCCAGAGGGCACCCTGCAGCTGCTGTCCGATCTGCTGCACCCGCGCTTCTACCCCCCCAAGGATATCACCAGCCACCTGCTCAGGGACATCCTGCTGGACCCCCACGCCCCCTGCAGCCTCCGCTTCCAGGCCTTCTCTCTGCTCATGAGGACACAGAGGTCAACAGATACAGACACCTTCTATCCTCTTCCTCCCTCCCTAGTTCCTTCCTCCCTTTCCTCCTCTATCCCTAGTTCCTTCCTTCCTTTCCTCCTCCCTCCCTACTATGCTCAGCAGAAGCTTGATAACGAACCGTTCATTTGAATCAAGTCTGTTAAAAGATCTAGAAACATACAGGGCAGAGGACAGTGAGCCAAGTATGGTCTCTCTTTAGTCCAGTGTGTATGGTCTCTCTTTAGTCCAGTGTGTATGGTCTCTCTTTAGTCCAGTGTGTATGGTCTCTCCGTAGTGCAGTGTGTATAGTCTCTCCTTAGTGCAGTGTGTATAGTCTCTTTTTAGTGCAGTGTGTATGGTCTCTCTTTAGTCCAGTGTGTATAGTCTCTCTTTAGTCCAGTGTGTTATGGTCTCTCTTTAGTCCAGTGTGTTATGGTCTCTCTTTAGTCCAGTGTGTATGGTCTCTCCTTAGTGCAGTGTGTATAGTCTCTCCTTAGTCCAGTGTGTATAGTCTCTCCTTAGTGCAGTGTGTATGGTCTCTCCTTAGTGCAGTGTGTATAGTCTCTCCTTAGTCCAGTGTGTCTAGTCTCTCCTTAGTGCAGTGTGTATGGTCTCTCTTTAGTCCAGTGTGTATAGTCTCTCTTTAGTCCAGTGTGTATAGTCTCTCCTTAGTGCAGTGTGTATAGTCTCTCCTTAGTGCAGTGTGTATGGTCTCTCTTTAGTCCAGTGTGTATCTCTTTAGTGCAGTGTGTATGGTCTCTCCTTAGTGCAGCGTGATTGGTCTCTCTTTTCAGGCACCACCCTGCAGAAAAGGGAACCATTCCATGGGACTGGGAGCTGCTGACATCAGTTATGTCTGAACAGGTAGGAGCCTGCTGCTCAGTTATATAACCTCTTTATCTTACAACTAGTACATAGTTCTAAACTAAACCAGCATCAGTGTCACAGGCTAGGAAGAAGGTACCTTTGTCCAAATCAAAGCTATTTAGAAGCATGGTAACAGATTGCCCTCCCTCCCTCAGGACACTCCCAGGAGACACAGCAGCGAGGCAGTGTGCATGCTGCTGCAGTACACCCTGCAGACACTGGAGGACGACTTCCGGGTCAAACTGTCGCAGCGCGACCTCCCCCACAGCATCGCCAAGGCAACCCTGTCATACGACTCGGACCGGGTCAGGTGAGCATTGTGTCCATCAGCTGGTGGGACCAGAACTCAGAGGATCACAGTAAACGTTCTCATACTTGTGTGTGTGTGTTGGCCTCCACCAGTGATGTCATCAGCTGGCTGCTGTCTTCCATAGTCAAGTCAACAGTGGACGGTGACTCCAAAGAGAGGGACAATCATCTAAAGTGAGTGTCTTCTTGTCCCTCGGCACAGTGTGTGTGTGTCAGTCCTGAGACATGCTGCTCTGGTCTGCTGTGTGCAGGATGGTGCTCCTGCTGCAGAAGGTGCTGCTACTCTCCCTGGAGGTGGACTGCTGTCCTGGGGTCAGCGCCATCAAGCTGGCCCGGAGACTGTTCCACTGCTGCTCCAGGTCCCTGCCCCTGCGCCAGCACCGGTGAGCGGAGAGCGGGGGAGGAGGGAGAGGGTGTTAGGTTGAGAGGCAGGGCCGTGGTTAAGAGGTGTGGTTCTGGTCCAGGATGTTGCTTCTGGAGACCCTGGAGAGCCGGCTGCTGAGATGCAGGCTGCTGGAGCTGCTGTTGGAGCAGGCCTGTCCACACACCACCTCCCTGCCCATGTCTCTGGCTCTGCTCCTTCACTTCCTGAAGCACTGCACTCTGACCCCCGACCCCGCGGTAAGTGACGGCCACAGCGCCATTGCAGCAGACCTGGGAGTGGGCTGGAGGTTTGCTGTGCTGGTGGAGGTGTGTGAGCTGGTGTTGTGCCTGTGCAGGATGGAGCAGACAGAGAGCAGGGATGGGAGGAGCTGGTGCAGCTGCTGTGGATGCTGCTGCTCAGCCACGAGGAGGTGGTGAGAGGTGGGTCCAATCCTTCACATACTTCTGCTTCCCACACTTCCTGTTTCCCATACTTTCTACTTCCTGCTTACCACACATCCTGCTTCCCACGCTTCTGCTTCCTGCTTCCCACACTTCCTGCTTGCCACACTTCCTGCTTGCCACACTTTCAACTTCCTGCTTCCCACACTTCCTGCTTCCCCCACAGCTCCTTTAGGTCAGACTGTTTGTCAGCCAACATCAATCATCTGTAGGTCATAGAAATAGGAGCCCTTTTAAAGAGACTCCGCAGAATGTTGTCCATGACCCCTCTATGTGACTCCTCCAGGTCATCTGCACTGCCCTGTCACAGAGCGAGGAAACTCCCGCCCCTCTGTCCAGGTAGTCAAGAACACTGTGTCGCGATCGGACGTACAGGAAGCTGTGGAGGACTTCCTGCTGCGGTCCCAGGCAGACCTGGGCCGGACGCTGTCTCTACATGTTCACGAGTCTCTAACCTACCTCCAGGACCACCTGATTGACTCCTGTCAGAGATGACGCTAGGCTTTACTGATACTCACAGTGATTCTCCATGTACATTCAAATTTGTTAAATATTTTTTTAGTTATTTAAAATATTTAATGTTTTATAATGTCCGTGTGTGTGTGTGTTTTTTGTAATAGGATGTATAAAAGTTTTTTTTTTTTTACAAACAAATCACAAGTCATTTAAAAAAAATGACTTAAGTTTACCAAATATTTTCCCCAAAGTTTGAAAAGGTGGGAAAAAAGTAGAATCAACAATAAAAAAAAGATCATAAGGTTGAAAAAAGGTACGTCAGTCATGTATAAGTCATAAGTTCAGCCTCAGTTCTAGTTCTTAGCTGGCAGGAGCAGTGTCTTGTTGCAGTCCTCTGCAGCTGTAGTCCATCTGCTTCAGAGTTCTGCGTTCGGAGATGTTCTTCAGCATTCCTGCATACCTTTAAATCGGCTCCACCCAGTCTGGCCCTCAACTGTTGACTTCTGTCATCAACAAGGCATTTTTACCCAGATTACTGAGGCGCTTGCTTTATATTTTCTTATTTTTTTTTCTGGTCATATCCTGTATACCCCAGAGATGAATCGTTTGTGAAATTCCAAGAACAATGTCTGAAATACTGCCAGTAAAAAATAAATGCCACGTTAT
The DNA here is from genome assembly GCA_030340685.1 of Protosalanx chinensis. Taxonomy (NCBI): domain Eukaryota; kingdom Metazoa; phylum Chordata; class Actinopteri; order Osmeriformes; family Salangidae; genus Protosalanx; species Protosalanx chinensis. Next base: position 11,011,877 of record CM059330.1, read on the forward strand.
AGGTCATATGAATCACCCCACCACCTTGATACATGGCTTGAACGCCTGAATGCATAGCTGCCCCCTGATTGGCTTTGACAGGTATTTGTGTTGGAACAGTTGAAGAGGTGCACCTCAAGGCAGGTGAGTCAGTCTGTCAGTTCAACCTTTCAAAACACATGACCAGTTCTCACTTCATCTGCACTCAACTGACAAGGCTGTCTTCAACAAGTCTATTCTGTGCGGTAAGAAGAGCCAAGATGACAAGAAGAAACCATTTGCCTCCCTGTCACAATAAAATGAGTGTAGTGGCCTTTCAACGGATTCATTTACATTTAGCAGACACTTTTACCCAGAGCAACTTGTATATAACAAGTGCAGGGACATTACCCTGTATTTCCCCAGTAAGTAGGGTGAAGTGTCTTACCCAAGGACACAACCTCATCTGACACAGCCAGGAATCGAACCGACAACATTCTGATCAGTAGCCCAATTCTCTAACCGCTCAGCCACCTGACTCCCAGACATAATTTGACCACTGATGGGATAGTTTAACACACCTAAAGTCCCTGATCTTGAAATATAATAATGTCTCCCCCCCCGCCAATCATGTTGGTGTCAACAGCTGGTTAGTCTAAAGATCTGACCAATGACGTCATCAAGCTCTGTTGGTTTGTTGGAGATTCAAGTTTCAAGAATCTGAATCTGAATCTAGCCGCCATGATGCTTGTTTGCTCCCCAGTGAAGTAAGAAGATACAAAAGGGAAACCGCACTCGTCATTCCTGCCTGGTATGCAGTAGGTAAATACGACACTGTTTTAAAGTTTCATTTGCACTGAAACAGAATCCCTGCTTTATTTTGTATTTTATTGTTTTGACGGTTAACCGCGTTATTTTACGGTGCGTCTGTGCATTGAATTCTACTAGTCTAGTTAACGGAAAACCTGCTAATGCTAATAGTGGCTAATATTGGTGAGCTAGCTGCTATAATAATGACTAATATACTATATAATATAATAACTAATAATGATAGCTAGCAAATGTTTAACTAGCACTGCTCTGTAAACTGCTTGTTTTCCCACAACATAGGTAGGCTAACTAGCTTTAGCTTTGTTTTCTCATTAGCTAATGTCCTTCCAAGTTATTATTCAATTAGCAGTTTATTTGGAAAGCTAGTCCAGGTTACATTGCTTAATTAAATGTCGCTGTAGTATGTTTTTCTGTAATTATCTAGCTAACCGTTGGCAATATGTAATGTAGCTAATTGGGTTAACTTTCTTTAAATATGAATCCCAGCCGGTGAGGCTATTAGTAACTGACTGTCCCATATAGTTTAATGGATGCACTTTTTTACCTTTAAAAAGCCTATATCGTGCTATTCAGTGGGTTTACTCGTTGTTACTTATAGGTCTACTGTATTGAGTTTATAGGTCTTAGTCTAGCAGAGGTTACTGAAGTGCTCAGACCTCTACTGAATCCTGCTACATCAACCCACATGTCATGTTTTTAATCTATCCATGTCTCTGCAGCATTACAGGAATGCCCAAAGAAAAGTATGACCCGCCAGACCCCCGGAGAATGTACACGATCATGTCCAGCGAGGATGCGGCCAACGGGAAGAAGTCTTACTGGGGAGAGCTGGAAATCAGCGGTAAAGATCAGAAGAGCGATGTGGCGGTGCTGCATGAATATCGTAGTGTGTCAGGGGTGTTTATCAGTGTTGGGTGGAGTTTGGGGGGGACTTCCTGACTTGTGCTGTTATTCCCATGTGCAGGTAAAGTCCGCAGCCTGAGTACGGCTCTGTGGTCCCTGACGCACCTCACTGTCCTCCACCTCAGTGACAACTCCCTGTCCCGCATCCCCCCCGACATCGCCAAGCTCCACAACCTGGTCTACCTGGACCTGTCGTCCAACAAGATCAGGAGCTTGCCAGCGGAGCTCGGCAACATGGTGTCTCTCAGGTAAGGCCGGAGAAGGAACTACATTTCCCACGGTGCACTCTGTTTAGAGTCAGTCTTTGCTTATTGTGGAAGGGGCTTAGAGAATGGAAAAGTCCATGGAGGCCCAATCGTCCAATTTGAGTTTGACACGCCTCTCTCGCCCCACACGATTGCGGCTGGGCCAGCTGAATCAGACTCCTGTTAACCCTGTTGTGGTATTATGGTATGGTGTTGTCCAGTTGCTATGCAGTGTAACAGTAACTCAGCCTGATGGTGTGAGACTAAGCACACCTTTGTTCATGTGATTTTATCTGGCACTAGTCTCCCTCCTCCCCAGGAAACGGTGTCCTGTGTGAGGGGCTGAGGAGAGGTCTATGTTGTCAGGCTGAGGGGTCTGTGTGGGCAGGCTGGCGGGGGGGTGTCTGTGTTGGCGGGCTCTGGGGTGTGATCTGTGTTGGCAGACTGAGGAAGGATGCATGAATTCAGGCTGAGGAGGGGTCTGTGTTGGCAGGCTGGGGGAGGATCTGTGTTTTCATGCTGTGGAGGGATTTAGACTGTAAACAGGCCCTGCCTCTGACACTCCCCGTTTCCTGTGTCCTCCCTAGGGAACTGCTTTTAAATAACAACCAGTTGCGTGTTCTGCCGCTGGAACTGGGGAAACTGTTTCAGTTACAAACACTGGGGTTGAAAGGTGAGTGTGGCTTATCGTCCTGGTAACCATTCCGTCCTGGAGACCCCATTGTACTTTCGGCTTGGTTATATGACGTCACTCACATTTGCCTGGCCCCTCCCCTTCTCGCTGGCAGGTAACCCGCTAGCACAAGAGATCATGAATCTGTACCAGGAGCCAGATGGAACCAGGAGACTCCTCAACTACCTGCTGGACAGCCTGGCAGGGGCCCTCAAACACAGTGAGTCACGTCCCCCCCCATCCCCCCTCCCCATCCTTCAGGTGATAGGACATGGTACAGGGCCAGGCCCTTTCTGTGGCATGTTATAACCATGGCAACGCTCTCCCCAGTGCCCACAGAACAGCCGCCTCCCCGATCCTGGATCTCCATACAGGACCCTGACAGAACACGGCCTTCAGGTAGGACACACACACACACACACTCTCACACACTCCCACACACATAATCATACACATACACACTACACACACACACCACACACACACACACCACACACACATAAATACATACTAGATCCCAGAGAGTGATGGGAGACTGACAGGCTGTCTCCATCTGTGTGTGTGTGTGTCAGCTCTGTTCTCGGTGATGTGCTACAACGTGCTGTGTGATAAGTACGCCACCCGCCAGCTGTACGGCTACTGTCCATCCTGGGCCCTGAGCTGGGACTACAGGAAGAAGAGCATCATGCAGGAGATCATGAGCTGCAACGCTGACATCATCAGCCTGCAGGTGCACGCACACGCACACACACACACACACACACACACACACACACACACACACACAGCTCTCCACCACAGGGAAGTCCCCAGACTGCATGCGGGCTCCAGGCACCTGGCGTTCACCGTAGTTTCTCTGCCTGTCAACAGGAAGTGGAGACGGAGCAGTATTATAACTACTTCCTGCCTGAGCTGAAGGAGGAGGGCTACGAGGGGTTCTTCAGCCCCAAGTCCCGGGCCAGGACCATGTCTGAGTCAGACCGCAAACACGTCGATGGCTGTGCCGTCTTCTACAAGACAGACAAGTGAGTCCAGCCTGGTGTCCAGGCCTCTCACTGTCTGCTCTGAAGCTGCCGATCTTACTGGTCGTCGGTGGGGCGGTGGTCGTTGTGTTAGCTCCGCCTCCTCCATGTTCACGTGTTTGTGCCCCGCCCCCCTCCCAGGTTCAGCCTGGTCCAGAAGCACACAGTGGAGTTTAACCAGCTGGCCATGGCCAACTCTGAGGGCTCGGAGGCCATGCTGAACAGGGTGATGACCAAGGACAACATCGGGGTGGCCGTGCTGCTGGAGGTCCGCAAGGAGATGATGGAGCAGAGTGGTGAGGGGATACTCAGGCTCACACACACACAAACACACACACACACACACTCTCTGGCTCTGTTTCACATGAGTACTGCTCCTTGTGGAGCTCTGGCTGTTGTCCAGTAGGTGTGTGTGTGTGTGTGTGTGTGTGTGTATGGCTGCTAGCCAGGTGTTAACAGCAGGCCACTAGGTTGTCCTTACAGAAGCGTGGTTAATGCTCACATTTCAGTCGGTTGACATTTCTGTGCTTCTCCTTTTACCTTCTCCCTCTTTGCCCCTCTCCCCCCTCCCCCTGCACCTCTCTCCTCCCCCCTACACTCTACCTGTCTCCATACTCTGCCCTCCCACACACCCCACTGCTCTCCCTCCTCCCCCTCACACCCCACCTCTCCCCCTCCACCCTCACCTCTATCTCCCCCCCCATAGCAGGCAAGTCCCTCCATGGCATGGAGAAACAGCTCCTCCTGGTGGCCAACGCCCACATGCACTGGGACCCGGAGTACTCGGATGTGAAGCTTGTCCAGACCATGATGTTCCTGTCCGAGGTCAAGAACATCGTGGACAAGGCCACGCGCTCCCTCAAGCTCTCCTCCGTCTCCGGGGAGACCAACGGCGTCCCACTGGTGCTGTGTGCAGACCTCAACTCCCTCCCCGACTCAGGTGTGTGTGTGAGTGAGTGTTGCGCTTCCAGGTAACCTAAGTACTAGCAGAGTACCTGAGTACCAGCGGTGTGTGTGCGTGTGTGTGTAACCCTGCTCCCTGCCTTCTCCAGGTGTGGTAGAGTACCTGAGCACAGGGGGGGTGGACGGCACCCATAAGGACTTTAAGGAGCTGCTGTACATCGACAGCCTGACCAACTTCAACTGTAACGGCAGGAACGGCTCCTCCAACGGCAGGATCACGCACGGCTTCAAGCTGAAGAGCGCCTACGACAACGGCATGATGCCGTACACCAACTACACCTTCGACTTCAAGGTGAGCCTCTCGCACGCACACACACACACACACGCTCGCACACACATGCTCATCTTAAGAGCTCAAGGACGGCCATCTGACACTTCCTATATGAATCACCAGTTTCTGTACTGTTACTCTGGGTTCTATTTCTGTTGTCTAAGTGCAAAACCTTGTCTTAAATGTTCACCTCCTCCCCCCCCCCTCTCTCTCACCCTGCCCCCCTCTCCCTGTCTCTCCCTCCCTCCCTCTCCTCCCCTCCCTTTTTCTCTCTCTCTCCCTTCTCTCACCCCCCTCTACCTCTCTCCCTCCCTCCCTCTCCTCCTCCCAGGGAGTGATTGACTACGTGTTCTACTCGCGGCCTCAGCTCAACGTCCTGGGTGTCTTGGGGCCCCTGGACAGCTCCTGGCTCCAGGACAACGGTGTGAGCGGCTGCCCCCACCCCCACATCCCCTCCGACCACTTCTCCCTGCTCGTCCAGCTGGAGCTGCTGCTGTCCCCCCCGGCCCCCCAGCTCAACGGCATGCACCTGTCCGGACGCAGGTAGTGGCTCACCCTCACCCCCCCCCCCCAACCTCCCACAGAGGTGGCACCAAGACAACAAGCCGTCTGAAGACTCAGGCAGGCCAGACGGACAGGGATTTCCTATCTGATTATAGATATATATTTTTTTCTTTCTTTTTTCGGTATTGTTTTCTTGGTTTTTGTAATGCTAAAGTCAATCGTGTTCATTGTGTAAATAATCACCACACCTGTTAGGCTGGGATGATGGCTAGCCCCGCCCCCCCCCCCCAGACCAGTCTGTCTGTCCTGTACAAAATCTCAAACCAGCAAAGACGACAGACCTGTCTGACTGGCCTCATCCTCCCCTCCACCAGCCTCATCCCCCCCCACTCTCCACCAGCCTCATCCTCCCCTCCACCAGCCTCATCCTCCCCTCCACCAGCCTCATCCTCCCCTCTCATCCCCTCCACTAGCCTCATCCCTCTCTCCTCCCCTCACCATGGGGCATTATTGGGGGCAGAGCCTCCAGAAGTTACTCGCTCCAGTTTCTGTGGCCTTCCCTACTAGAGGTCAGAGGTCATTCTGGTGCTGAGGTCATCATGACCCCCCGGTGCTACTACTGAAACAGCAACCATCCTGGAGGCTGGCTGCCTTCCCACCCAGGGTGGGGACAGCCCAGGGTGGGGACAGCCCAGGGTAGGGACAGCCCAGGGTGGGGACAGCCCAGGGTAGGGACAGCCCGAATTGGTGACTTAACAGTGAGAGGGGGATGGATGGCAAACACAGGAGTATGTCAGCATTTCTCTCTCTCTAACACAGGCAGGCTTGTAGCTAGCAGTCTTCAAGGCCAGTAGGAAGCAACGTGTCCGTAACTCTCTTTGTGTGGGTGTGTCCAGTGTTTGTACAGCATTTAGAAACTCAACGTTCAGTCTTCACATGATTGTATATGAACCACATGGAAAACATGTTTTCTGTTGTTTTGTACTAAAGAGTAAATTATGATCAGATTTGAAGTATAAAAAAAAGAGAATTTCTAGAGAGATTGTATTGTAAACTACGGCAACATTTTTATCCAGGTAAATGTTAATGGGTTGCCAGTGACAGCAGAGAGAGAGGAGACGTTCCAGGCTTCATGAACCCCCCCCCCTTCACCTGAACCCCCCCTTCACATGAACCCCCCCTTAACCTGAACTCCCTTTACATGAACCCTCTTCGCATGAACCTCCTTTCACCTGAACCCCTCATGAATTGTCGAACCTTGTAAATAGATGCATTATCAAGCCATTGACTCATTGCTGCCATGACAACACCCCTGAATACAGCTCTGTTTGTTTATGACCCCAAGATTCCCCACAACACACACTTCACATACATAAACACACAACCTGGTTCTCTTCTGGGTGAGTGGTCTCCCCCACCCCACCCCTCTCCTCCCTAAGTTGCAATAGACATAACCCCTACAGTGGTCTGTCTCAACCCCATCCCAATTCTCTTTTCAGAATCAGAACCTTACTTTGTTGAATATTCTAGAACACCAACACTGAACCTGTTGTCTTGCACTTTCTCCACCTTGGTATCGCCTTTGGCCTGGGCAGTCTCTTCTCCTTCTGTTTTTAAAAACGTACTTGTGAATATTTTATGTCCTTTCTGGGTTATTAATGCTTTCATTGTTGGGTCTGTAAGCTGTGACAATGTTCTGATGTTTTGTTTAGTAGTCAACTCTCTCTCCACCCCCTGACAGTCTCTCTCCACCCCCTGACAGTCTCTCTCCACCCCCTGACAGTCTCTCTCCACCCCCTGACAGTCTCTCTCCATCCCCTGACAGTCTCTCTCCACCCCCTGACAGTCTCTCTCCACCCCCTGACAGTCTCTCTCCACCCCCTGACAGTCTCTCTCCACCCCATAACAGTCTCTCTCCACCCCCAGACAGTCTCTCTCCACCCCATGACAGTCTCTCTCTCCACCCCATGACAGTCTTTCCAGACAGTTTCCTTATGGTACCCCCCCCTCCTCCTCCACCACACACACACACACACAAACCATTAGTATGATTACAGAACACATCGGATCACCTTTTTAAACCGATTCGTTTCATGAGATTTTAGAAAGCACATCCCCATATTTAGTTTCCCTTCTGTGTAGTGTCAGCTCTCTACGGATCACCTTGTTTTATACCAATGCGTCCATTTTGACTCTTCTGAATTGCTTATGTTATTGTAGTTTAAAGATTAGCTTTTTTTTGTAAAGTGTGAATAAAAACTGTACCTTGTTTCCTTTCTAAACAGTGCTGTGTTGTGACCTTCTGATTGTTAGGGTCTATTTTTACCCTCCAGCCAGACAGCCTCTGGGCAGGGTAAACCTCTCTGCTGTTGACAGAGCTCATTCAGACAGTAACACCCTTAGTTAGAACCTTCCAGAGAACATAGTTGATAAGACATATTCTGTCATCTGTCCAGTTTTAGTAGGATGTGGACGCGAGCTATGCTAGCCAGGCTAGCAAGCTAAGGCTAATCAGGTTCTGGTCTGACCCGTTGATGTATGTAGAAGTGACTGACTATGCTAATGCTGCTAGCAAGCTTGCTTGGTGGTGACTGTCCTGTGTGACCTGGTAGCTAGTCTGAGCTCCTTGTTGAGCGTCACGACTCATGCAGGATTCCATGGGGCCTTCTAGTCATGTCTGGTGACCACTGCAGGTCAAACTCACTTAGGCTCCAACATCCCATCTCCTAGAGATTGTCGTCTTTCCAGAATCCAGGCAATAACACCCATCTTCCCCTAACGCTATAAGCTCCACACCTCCACACTCCGCACCTTTTTAACTCTACCCAGGCACCCTCTGAACCACACAGTTTCTGGGGTTCCCTCCTCTAAGATCCTGAAGTTCTCTTGTCCCATTGCCATATTCGAGGGCAATATTGACACATCTGGGTGTAAAATGGCTCATCCGTTTGTAAATAGAGATGCCCCTGTACATAACCTGGAGCAACTGTTTGCCATTCACTAATACCAGCAAAACCACATGGTTCAACTGCACAACAAACTCGAATGTCCATTCATGTTACATAAGTAATGGAGATCAAGGCAGCTGTTTTCATCAATAATCCCCACCGTTGGAGGCTGAATGGTAAACAGTATTCTCCTCTTCTCTGTCTTTACGATTCTTGTCGGGTATCTGGTTTTTCTGTTGCTATGACTCTTGTTTCTTCAACACCTATATCTATGTATTTTCCTACTTATGGTTGAAAATAAATTATATTTCTGTTTCACTTTGGTGTTTGGTCTGTGGCTTGTGTTCGGAGGGGGGGGGGGGGGGGACTCTGAGCTAATCCTGTGGTTTGTGCTTTATATTAGAGGTTGCGCCATGTTCACCCACTAGATGGAGCTAGAGTATCATCCACGCAGTCTACAGAAGAGGAATCACATCTTCACATCCCCATGCTGCCATTAAAACATGATGGTGAGACAGGTGGCACAGAACACCATAGAGAGGTGAGACAGGTAGGTTCAGAGAACACCATGGTGAGGAGGTGAGACGGGTAGGTTCAGAGAACACCATGGTGAGGAGGTGAGACGGGTAGGTTCAGAGAACACCATGGTGAGGAGGTGAGACAGGTAGGTTCAGAGAACACCATGGTGAGGAGGTGAGACGGGTAGGTTCAGAGAACACCATGGTGAGGAGGTGAGACGGGTAGGTTCAGAGAACACCATGGTGAGGAGGTGAGACGGGTAGGTTCAGAGAACACCATGGTGAGGAGGTGAGACGGGTAGGTTCAGAGAACACCATGGTGAGGAGGTGAGACGGGTAGGTTCAGAGAACACCATGGTGAGGAGGTGAGACAGGTAGGTTCAGAGAACACCATGGTGAGGGGGTGAGACAGGTAGGTTCAGAGAACACCATGGTGAGGAGGTGAGACAGGTAGGTTCAGAGAACACCATGGTGAGGAGGTGAGACAGGTAGGTTCAGAGAACACCATGGTGAGGGGGTGAGACAGGTAGGTTCAGAGAACACCATGGTGAGGAGGTGAGACAGGTAGGTTCAGAGAACACCATGCTGAGGAGGTGAGACAGGTAGGTTCAGAGAACACCATGGTGAGGAGGTGAGACAGGTAGGTTCAGAGAACACCATGGTGAGGAGGTGAGACGGGTGAGGAGATGAGCTACCTCCCCTCTCAGGGAAGGGCAGGGAGGGGGGGGTGTAAGGTGAGAAGGCTGGGCAGGATGGCATATCCTGGGGACTCATCAGAGGGTCAGGGAGGGGTTCTGCTGGGGCTCGCTGGATCTACTGGATCCTGAGATGACCTGATCGTCCCTCCATCTGTGTGCCAGGCTTCTCAACGCTGGCCTCTTTACTCCGGCCAGAACTCATCACTACACACTGTTATGAAGTTTAGAGGCATGAAGTGTTTTCCCCTGTCTGGGTTGTGAAACTTTTGTTACAGTGGAATTTGCCGTTGGAACGGATTTGTTTGTGTGTGTGTGAGTGTGTGTGTGTGTTGGCAGGTAAGAATGCATGTGAGCGCTTGCAAATGTGAATGCCTGTGTGTGTGGCTCACCCTAGTTTTGGCTGTCCATCCGTGTTGTGTTGACGTGGCAGCGAGAGTTAAGAAGCCTGTTAAGCACTAACAGATGTAGACCCTCTCTCCACCTCTCCCTCCTTCCTTCTCTCTCTCCATCCCCCTCTCTCTCTCTCTCCCATTTTCTCTCATATGCTTCCAGCTCTTCCTTTTCACTTTTTATTGCTAAATTCTAAGTAAAGGCCGGTTCATTTGAGGACCACGCACTTGTGTGAGTGATCCAGGCCCTTTTGAAACTGGCCCAAGAGCTGATTTCCGCTGTTGTGGTTGACTGACTGACTGACTGACTCAGAATAGAGTTGCGATTTTTCCTGTTGTTCCTCTGTACACTGCAGTCAAGATCCCACTGCTCTGGTTCTTTTAGTCAGAACACAGCTGAGGTTGGAGCTGTGAACATCCAAAAGCGCTCAACACGTCCCTGAATCAGAAAGCAGTTAGACGTCACATGGTAGAAGAGCGAGGATGAGATGGTCTGGTGGATGCTGTTATAGTTTTCCCCTGGTGTGACCTCATGTTGCCCTAGGACTTTTATGGCAGTGTTTTTTTTTTACCACAGTCACATGTTTAGGAGTTATATGGAAGGAATGACACCTGGCTCTGGCCTGTAAAGACTCACGTGTGTGTGTGTGCATGCGTGTTTCTGCTCCTGATCAAAGCAAAGCGGTCGTCACGCACGCAGGCTCGCGCACGTCATTAGCAGAACTAGGCATCAGATATTCACTGGCTCCCCAACGGGGTATGATCTCGTTGTCAAGGAAGAGACAATAAATCTCCGTGGAAACACCGGCGCTGAGAGGTAAGCTCCAGGTCGGGGCGCCCGTCTGGTTGCTATGTTAATGGGCGCCAGAGCCAGGAGCGCTCAGCTGTCCATCCAGCCCCCCCCCTCCACCCCCCATCCACTCCACCCTCTTCTCCGCTCCACCTCACCCTCCCTTCCCCTACTCCTCACACTCCCCTTTACCCAGCTAGCACTCTCCCCCTCACCCCTCCACTTCTCCTCCAGCCCTGCCCAAACCCCCTTCCCGGGTCACCAGCTCTCCTGACATCACATGACAGCGTCTCCACTCCTCAATATGTCTGGTGTTTGTGTGTTTGTCTCGAGTGTTTGTGTGGTGTGTGTGTTTTTGTGTGTTTCCGTGTGTGTGTAAGAGAAAGAGAGAGAGAGAGCGATAAAGAGAGGGAGATGTAGAGAGAGAAGAGAAGAGACAGAATGACAGGATTTACACATTCCCCAAGCCTAATGAGGGTGAGGGTGGCGGTGGCAGAACCCAGAGAGAAGGGAGACATTACGCCAATACTGAGTGAGTGAGTGTGTGGGTGTGTGTGTGCGTGGGAGTGTGTGTGTTTGGGGCAGGGATCCGGGCCTCTGTTCAGTTTGCCTGCTCCTACTCTCTAGTGTCTAGGTGTGTTTCTGTGAGTGTGTGTGTGTGTGTGTGTGTGTGTGTGTGTTTGTGTGTGTGTGTGTGGCGTGTCTTCTACTGCCTAGTGTGTCTAGCTATGTCTGAGTGTGTAGGAGTGGGAGTGTGTCAGTTTCTAGTGTGTCTAGTTGTGTGTGCGTATATGTCTAGGTATATGTGTGTCCGTGATTGCGTGTGTCTAAGTGTGTGTGGGTGGGTTTCTAGAACATCCAGGCATGTGTGTGTCTAGGTGTGTGTGTGTGGGTGGGTTTCTTGTACGTGTGTGTGTGTCTGTGTCTAGGTGTGTGAGTGGGAGGGTTTTCCAGTATGTCTATGTGTGTGTAGGTCTGAGGCTGTATAATGACACAGCAGATACACACGATTACTGATGTTTTCTTCCTCTGAGATGAACCGAGAAACATGAGTATCACAGCTCGCTGGCGTCTCCTCCGCGTGTTTGTTTGTGTGCGTACGCAACGTGCGGTTATGTAAACAACGGTGGTTTATGGTCAATCGTGAATCAGGAACACGGAATCTAGACCAGCTCTTCTGACACGCATGGGGACGTTGTGATTAAGTGCGTGCGTGTGAGCGAGGAGCAGGAAGTCAGGCGCACATGTGGAGCGGATGTCATCGGCATCGTTTGAGAGACGCATTAAGTACATGGCATGTCCGTGCGGGGCCTGCGATGGTTTAGGAGTTGGAGGGAAGGGAGGGGAGGGGGGGGTGGCTTTTGGGGATCATATGAGGACAGAAGCTTCGGGAACACACGCAGGCGAAGCGCTCCAGCGTGGCGTCGGCTTGGGGACGGTCGTCGTCGTCATTGCGGGTTGCGATAACGAGCTGTAAGTTCTTGCTTTGTGGGAGGGGCCTGTGAGGTAGGTGTGTCACCTGAGAGGCATCTCCACTGTCGCAGATCATCTGGCTGACACGCTCATCGAAAGCTGTGTGTAAACAGCGTGCGTAGTCAATGAATCACAGACTGAAACCGCCCCGGTTCGAAAACAATATTTCAGTCGTTAGCGGCAAGGAACGGTCTGTGTTTGACAAGACAACAGCATCGACGTCTCAAGTTCCATATCGCATGGTTCTGCCAGCAGAAAGAGCAGCGGCGTCTCGTGTAGAACATAATCAAATTCAGCCAGGCGCTGAGTATGTGTCAAGACCCCAAAATGTCAGTTTCTCACAACACAACGTTGCGTTCCAAAAGGTCAACGTTGCAGACACCATGAGAAGTGCACAAAGGATGAGAGGGGAGATTCCCGGAGGTTAGAAGATCGGTTCAGGTAGAGGCTGAACAGGTGCGTCCGCAGACCTCATCCAGGGAGGTCCGCAGACGCCATCCAGGGAGGTCCGCAGACGCCATCCAGGGAGGTCCGCAGACGCCATCCAGGGAGGTCCGCAGACGCCATCCAGGGAGGTCCGCAGACGCCATCCAGGGAGGTCCGCAGACGCCATCCAGGGAGGTCCGCAGACACTATCCAGGGAGGTCCGCAGATGCCATCCAGGGAGGTCCCCAGACACTATCCAGGGAGGTCCGCAGACCTCATCCATGGAGGTCCACAGAAGCCATCCAGGGAGTTCCGCAGACACTATCCAGGGAGGTCCGCAGACCTCATCCAGGGAGGTCTGCAGACACCATCCAGGGAGGTCCGCAGACGCCATCCAGGGAGTTCCACAGACCTCATCCAGGGAGGTCCGCAGACCTCATCCAGGGAGGTTCTGGTCTAGAATTGAGGTCCTAGAGACTTGAGGCCTAGGGTAGAAAAAGAGACGTGGCTGAGGTAGATCTGAGAAAGGAGAAAAAGAAGGGAAGGACAGAGATGAGCCAGACGCAGTTGGTGTTTGGGACTCAGAGGATCGAGGGAAAACGCTTTTGGGTTCTGCAGAGGATATGGTGCGATGGTGTTCCATTGTCATGGCGACCTAGGTCAAGTGCTCTCAAAACACCTCAGTCTATTTTGATTAGAGAAACGTGTTATCGTATTCAGACTGTCTAAATATCTCTCTGTCTGCCTGCCTGCCTGAGACTGCATGTCTGTCTGCCTGGCTGTCTGTCTGTCTGTCTGTTTGTCTGTCTCTTTGTCTGGCTGTGTGTCAGTACTCATCTGTTTCCAGACACTAAGTATGCGTGACAGATGTGTTATTGTGTGTGTTTGTGAAGGTGCTAAATGTGTGTGACAGATGTGTTACAAAGATGTGCCTTTAGGCTCCAGCAGGTCTGAGGAACGTCACTTCCTGTTGACCACTGAAGAGCCTGTCCTGCTACTCAGTCCTCCACACACACACACACACACATGCACGCGCACACACACGTCTCACACACACACACACTCTCTCTCACACACACACACACACTCTCTCACACACACACGCAGACATTCATGATCAGAGCAGAAATACAATGAAACTCACTTCATCACTTTACTTCCTCCAAATAACAGTTTAAGCAGCAGTTGTGTTAGCATGCGTGGCTCCCTCCTCTCCCACCTCTCCATCCTCTCCCTCCTCTCCCTCCTCTCCCTCCTCTCTGAGTGTAAACAGCTCGCAGCACACACTACAGCATGTGAAGGCTCAGTTAGCATGCATGCCTCCCTCCTCTTCCCCCCCTCTCCCTCCTCTTCCCCCACAATCTGGACCCAAGCCACGATCTGGACCTCAGCCACGATCTCTGATCCATATTTCAGGCCTGTCAGAGACCATGTCTAGAATAGAGAAGCTGTTCCACTTGTTACTCCTGCCTCGTACGTCCTCCAAAACTCAGTTAATAAATGATTGTTCGTAGGGTGAATGCGAGACCTTCCCTGCTCTGCCGTACACCTGTAGTCTACGAGGGCAGGAGAGGATGTCTTAAATGTGCTCTTAAATGATACGGAAGTACTGTTTAAGGCAGGATATTAGAGGACCCTAACAGGCTGGTCTTGGTTCACTAGTTGAAATCTGGTGGACCGTGCGTGTATGTGTTGAGGTTTGCGATGTGTGTGTGTGTTTGTGAGCGCGCACACTTGTAGGATCGTGTCGGGGGGGGGGGGGGGGGGGGGGTTCTTCCGTGAGAAAAACAATCACGATTCGGTTGGCTTCCAGTGGAGTATTAAAAAGTCATGAACCAATTTGAGCTCATTCAGAATCTCAAACAGCGCTCTCATTAAATATTCACAGGAACCATGTCCGTGCGGCCGTAAACAAACATGTGGAATCGGCGAGGATGGCGAAGATGTCCTCCGCTGTGAGCCTGGTGCTCAGCTGGAAGGACCGGTTGGAGATCCGCTTCACGAGCGACGAGAGAGCACAAGAACCAGCAGGATGCCCACGTGCCTGACCACCAGGTGGAGACAGGGGTCTGCCTGTCTGTCTGACTGCCTGTCTGTCTGACTGCCTGTCTGTCGGTCTGTCGGTCTGTCTGCCTGTCTGCCTGTCTGCCTGTCTGTCTGACTGCCTGACTGCCTGTCTGCCTGTCGGTCTGTCTGCCTGTCTGTCTGTCTGTCTGCCTGTCTGTTGGTCTGTCTGCCTGTCTGTCTGCCTGTCGGTCGGTCTGCCTGTCTGCCTGTCGTTCTGTCTGTCTTTTTTTTTTATCACACAATGCCAATGTCCATGCAACCCTTCCTTACACCAACACCAACAATAATAACAACAATAATAAAAAATCATAAAAAAAACAACAACAAAACTAAACTAAACAAAATATATATATATCTTTAGAAATCATAACATATTTTCCTTGTCATTGTTGACAACCTCCTGTAGAAAATTCCTCTAAGCAACTAAGTAATGGGATCCAAAATTCATGGAAGATATGGCCGCGATCGCATTTTTCCAGGGTTAATTTCTCTAAAGGTAAAAAGGTGGACATTTGTTCCAAAAACATCTTAAAGGTTGGTGGTGAATCATTTTTCCAAAATAATAAAATACATTTCTTTGCAAAATATGTTATGAGTATCAGTATTCTGGATTTTTTCCTATCTAAATGAAAGTCTAGGGACTCATTTAATAAATAAAAACAGGGGTTTAAATTAAATTCCAATTTCAAAACAGATTTTGTAAAATTATGAATACAATTCCAAAAATCACTCAAGAACTGACATTCCCAAAACATGTGTAGGAAAGATCCCTCTTCCTTTTTGCATCTAGGGCATTTTGATGAGTTATCCTTTAAGATTTTATGCATTTTTATTGGTGTGAGGTAGAATTTGTGAATGAACTTCCAATTAGCTTCTTTGATTTTATTACTTGTAAATTCTTCTAAGTTCTGTCTGTCTGACTGCCTGTCTATCTGCCTGTCTGTCTGTCTGCCTGTCTCTCTGCCTGTCAGTCTGGTTGCCTGTCTGCTTGTCTGTCTGCCTGTCGTTCTGTCTGTCTGACTGCCTGTCTGTCTGTCTGTCTGCCTGTCTGCCTGCCTGTCTACCTGTCTGCCTGTCTACCTGTCTACCTGTCTGCCTGTCTACCTGTCTGCCTGTCTGTCGGTCTGTTGCTCAACTGAATTTATTCTGATGAATTCACCTAGAAAGTGAGACACACACAGACTGTACACCCACACACAGACTGTCTGTACATCAGTCTACCCACCCGTCTGTCTCTCTCCCTGGAGGTCAGGTCAGTAGATATTTCCATCACTCCGAGGGTCAGCCGTCCTCTACAGACATGCAGGGATGTCCTCCAGGGTAGGAGACAGTCCTGTCCCGTCACACACCTCACACACTGCCACCTTTGATTTATGTATGTGTGTGTGTGTGTTGATTCTGTGTTTGTGTGTCGAGCGTGTTGCCAGGTTTGTGGAGCAAGTTGAGCGGTTTCTCGTCCACACGTCTGCTGCTCTTCGCAGATTGGCTGATTAGCTCGACAGAGACATTCTCCGAGTCTCCAGACAAAACAGCATGGCAACCAGTCACTGTCTCCTTGCTCCTCTCCTGTCTCCTCTCCTGTCTCCTCTCCTGTCTCCTCTCTCCTCTCCTGTCTCCTCTCCTGTCTCCTCTCCTCTCTCCTCTCCTGTCTCCTCTCCTGTCTCCTCTCCTGTCTCTTCTCCTCTCTCCTCTCCTCTCTCCTCTCCTGTCTCCTCTCCTGTCTCCTCTCCGCTCTCCTCTCCTCTCCTCTCTCCTCTCCTGTCTCCTCTCCTGTCTCCCCTCCTCTCTCCTCTCCTGTCTCCTCTCCTGTCTCCTCTCCTGTCTCCTCTCCTGGCTCCTCTCCTGTCTCCTCTCCTCTCTCCTCTCCTCTCTCCTCTCCTGTCTCCTCTCCTCTCTCCTCTCCTGTCTCCTCTCCTGTCTCCTCTCCTGTCTCCTCTCCTGGCTCCTCTCCTGGTTCCTCTCGTGGCTCCTCTCCTGTCTACTCTCCTCTCTCCTCTCCTGTCTCCTCTCCTGTCTCCCCTCCTGGCTCCTCTCCTCTCTCCTCTCCTGTCTCCCCTCCTGGCTCCTCTCCTCTCTCCTCTCCTGTCTCCTCTCCTGTCTACTCTCCTCTCTCCTCTCCTGTCTCCTCTCCTGGCTCCTCTCCTGTCTCCTCTCCTCTCTCCTCTCCTCTCTCCTCTCCTGTCTCCTCTCCTCTCTCCTCTCCTGTCTCCTCTCCTGGCTCCTCTCCTCTCTCCTCTCCTGTCTCCTCTCCTCTCTCCTCTCCTGTCTCCTCTCCTGTCTCCTCTCCTGTCTCCTCTCCTGGCTCCTCTCCTCTCTCCTCTCCTGTCTCCTCTCCTCTCTCCTCTCCTGTCTCCTCTCCTGGCTCCTCTCCTCTCTCCTCTCCTGTCTCCTCTCCTGTCTCCTCTCCTGGCTCCTCTCCTGGCTCCTCTCCTCTCTCCTCTCCTGTCTCCTCTCCTGTCTCCTCTCCTGTCTCCTCTCCTGTCTCCTCTCCTGTCTCCTCTCCTGGTTCCTCTCGTGGCTCCTCTCCTGTCTACTCTCCTCTCTCCTCTCCTGTCTCCTCTCCTGTCTCCTCTCCTGTCTCCTCTCCTATCTCCTCTCCTGTCTCCTCTCCTGGCTCCTCTCCTGGCTCCTCTCCTGGCTCCTCTCCTGTCTACTCTCCTGTCTCCTCTCCTCTCTCCTCTCCTGTCTCCCCTCCTGTCTCCTCTCCTGGCTCCTCTCCTCTCTCCTCTCCTGTCTCCTCTCCTGGCTCCTCTCCTGTCTCCTCTCCTTGCTCCTCTCCTGTCTCCTCTCCTTGCTCCTCTCCTGGCTCCTCTCCTGTCTCCTCTCCTGGCTCCTCTCCTCTCTCCTCTCCTGTCTCCTCTCCTGTCTCCTCTCCTGGCTCCTCTCCTGTCTCCTCTCCTGGCTCCTCTCCTGGCTCCTCTCCTGTCTCCTATCCTGGCTCCTCTCCTGGCTCCTCTCCTGTCTCCTATCCTGGCTCCTCTCCTGTCTCCTCTCCTGTCTCCTCTTCTGTCTCCTCTTCTGTCTCCTCTCCTGGCTCCTCATCTCCTCCATCACCCTTCTCCTGTCCTTCACTTTTTCTGCATCTCTCTTTTCCTCTTCTCTTCTCCTCTCTTCGTCTCTCCTCTCCTCCTGTCTTCCCCCTCTCTTTATTCCTCTCTTGTCTTCCTCTGTGTTCTCTTCCTCTTCATCTGTCATCCTGGTGACCAGCTTCAACACATTTCAGAGGTCAAAACCAGCAGGGACCTAACAGTGTGTGTGTGTACGTGTGCGCGTGGGCACGTGTTCATACAGAACATGTGGTTTTCAACAGGTTATTATGTCTCTATCTCTCCCTATTTATTTATGTCGTTCTCCCCTTTCTCTCTCTCCCTCTCTCCATCTTCAGTGTGGAGCGTTCAGGAGAGGCTGATCACATGTGACCCTGACTCCACGCAGTCTGTCGCCAGGGAGCCACATCATGTCATTAGCGGCGGAGAGACAGACTTGTCTGGGGGGGACAGACGGAGGAGGAGAAACATTATCAGGATGGGAAAGAGACACGGAGAGAAGGCGAGAGAAAAGAAGCAGGGATACACGGAGGGAACGAGATAGGAAGGGAGAACAAGAAAGAAAAGCAGCAGCTGATGTGCTGTACATTGTGTCCCGGAG
Source organism: Protosalanx chinensis (assembly GCA_030340685.1). Taxonomy (NCBI): domain Eukaryota; kingdom Metazoa; phylum Chordata; class Actinopteri; order Osmeriformes; family Salangidae; genus Protosalanx; species Protosalanx chinensis. The sequence continues at coordinate 11,030,204 of CM059330.1, forward strand.
AGATCGCTCGTTCTTGTAGTGACCGAGCTCCTGCGATTGGTTGACCGTCTGAGGCGACGCAAGCCCTTTGGCAGAGTGAGCACACGTTCTCACGCTCCGGCCGCTGTCCTGGGGGAGGGGCTCTGCTCTGGGGGAGGGGCTTTGCTCTGGGGGAGGGGCTCTGCTCTGGGGGAGGGGCTTTGCTCTGGGTCGTGGTGTTTAGCCAACAGAAAAAGGATACGGCCCAATGACATAATCTTCTGTTGGAATTCAGACAAATGGGTGGGATGTTATGTGGCTAGGCATGAGCCAGGAGGCTGGATCCTAGAGGCCGGGGGGGGGGGCTAGAGGCTGGAGGCTGGAGGCTGGGGCAGAATCTGACCTACAGAGTGGACCTGATGGAGCTTGTGTTGACCTGCATGCAAAGAGAGAGGGAGGCATAGGGGGAGACGGAGAGTGGAGTTAACAAGCTACGTGACTGGTCTCGATGTTCAGCAGTCACCGGAGAGAGAGGGAGAGGAGAAATGAACTGGTAATTAGAAAAACACACTCATCACTGATGAGAACTGAATATAGATGGGAGAAGGGGCAGGAGGAGAGAGGATGGATGGATGGCAGATAAATGAAAGAGACCTGGGAGGGAAGGATTGTGATGGAGGAATGAGGAGAAAGAGATGAAGAGAAGGGCAGAGTGAGTGCGAAAGAGAGATGACAACGAGGGGAAAAAACAGTGAGGGAGGGCAGAGAAGGAGGGAAGAAGATGAGGAAACAGGGAAAAAAAGAGGTGGATGGAGAGAGTGGGGGGGCACTGAAAGACACAGTGATAGAGATGGAGAGATAACAGATAGAGTGAGACAGATGGGGAGAAGGAGCGAGACTGAGAGTCTGAAGGAGAGAGAGACGGAGCAGGAGGGAGTTGTTAATATATTGATCCATGCCCCCTGGGTTCATGTCTTCCATTTACCAATATCCCTTCACTCCTCCGCCTTACCCATCCCTCTTTCCTCCTCTCCCTACCTCTCTCCTCCTCTCCCTACCTCTCTCCTCCCCATCCCTACCTCTCTCCTCCCCATCCCTCTTTCCTCCTCTCCCTACCTCTCTCCTCCCCATCCCTACCTCTCTCCTCCCCATCCCTCTTTCCTCCTCTCCCTACCTCTCTCCTCCCCATCCCTACCTCTCTCCTCCCCATCCCTCTCTCCTCCAGATCCCTCCCTCGCCTCATCATCCCTATCTCCTTCTCTCTCCGTCTCTCGTCTCCATCCCTCTCTTCCTCTCTCCTCTCCGCCAACTCATTCGCCAGGAACAAACACTGTCGCTCGGGAGCACCGGACCCCTGGTTGCCGGGCAACCGCACACTGACTTGATGGAGTGGAGAGAACTTCTGAAGGATCTGTGAAGAGGAGGTTATTAGACCTGAGACCCCCCCCTCCCCCGACACCAACACACACCAACACACACCAACACACCTCAACACACACCAACACACACCAACACACACACCAACACACACCAACACACACACCAACACATACTACATGCAAACACGCGCACGCAGCATTCACACGCAGCAGATGACTCCAGTAGAACTTCCAGTAGAGATGTAGAACGTGTCCGTTCATAGTGATGTAGAGAGGAGAGCTGCAGAGCTGCAGAGCAGCAGAGCTGCTGAGCTGCTGAGCTGCTGAGCTGCAGAGCTGCAGAGCTGCCATGATCTGCCCTTCTATTGAGAACACACTTGTCTTTCTAAGAACAGTGATGGAGAGTGGGGAAATCACACTAGGCTGAATCAAATGAAGTGGTTGTATATGAGAATGTGCGTGTGTGTGTGGTCTGTGTGTGTTCTGTGTGTGTGTGTGTGTATGTGTGTGAGTGTGTGTGTGTGTGTGTGTGTGTGTGGAGGTGTGGAGGTGTGGGTGTGTGTGTGTGTGTGTGTGTGTGTGTGTGTGTGTAGCAGCAGCAGCTCTGACTCAGGCCTGGCTCAGCTTATGTAAGTCCCACCTGTTTAATCTTGATGATCACCTGGTCCAATCAAGAGGTCTCCTCCAGGTCCTAAAGCCCATGATCCTCTTAGAGGGCCAAGGGTCGATTAACCATGATTAAAATGCTCCCAATAAAGGTTACACGTGTGTGTGTAAGGGAGGAAAGTTTGAAGTGCGTGTATGGATGCGTGTGTGTGTGTGTGTGTGTTGTGTGTGTGTTCACAGTGGAGAGCCATGCTCCTGGGGGCAGTAGTAGAAGCGTACTCAAGAGGAATTGGAAATCTGATATGGTCCCAAATGGACCAAGATGACATTCCAATAACCCTGTACAGGCCTGTCTCACACAGCCCAGGGCTGTGTGTGTGTGTGTGTGGCCTGTGCGTGTGTGTGGGCTGTGTGTGTGTGGGCTGTGTGTGTGTGTGTGTGTGTTGGGTAGAGTCTAGCTTGAGTCTCGCCCCAGGCTAGTGATCTGAGCGTCTACATAAAGTGTGTGGCCTGGGGTTGACAGGGCTAAAACGGCCTTGTTGTTGAAACTTGAAATTACACAGACACATTTAGACATGGTACACAACAACCCTCCCAAAGACGCACACCGACGCATCACCGACACACACACACAAACACACACACAACCCTAACCGCAACATCATTTGGAATTCTACTCAAAACTACAAAGGATCGCTAAGAGAACACGACCCTATATTTGTCTGTCTGTGTGTGTTTGTCTGTCTGGCTGTCTGTCTGTGTGTGTGCGTGTGTTTGTCTGTCTGTCTGTCTGGCTGTCTGTCTGGCTGTCTGTCTGTCTGTCTGTGTGTGTTTGTCTGTCTGTCTGGCTGTCTGTCTGTCTGTGTGTGTTTGTCTGTCTGTCTGTCTGGCTGTCTGTGTGTGTGCGTGTGTTTGTCTGTCTGGCTGTCTGTCTGTCTGTCTGTGTGTGTCTGTCTGTCTGGCTGTCTGTCTGTCTGTGTGTGTTTGTCTGTCTGGCTGTCTGGCTGTCTGTCTGTCTGTGTGTGTTTGTCTGTCTGTCTGGCTGTCTGTCTGTCTGTGTGTGTTTGTCTGTCTGTCTGTCTGGCTGTCTGTGTGTGTGCGTGTGTTTGTCTGTCTGTCTGTCTGTCTGTGTGTGTTTGTCTGTCTGGCTGTCTGGCTGTCTGTCTGTCTGTCTGTGTGTGTTTGTCTGTCTGTCTGTCTGGCTGTCTGTCTGTCTGTCTGTCTGTCTGTCTGTGTGTGTTTGTCTGTCTGTCTGTCTGGCTGTCTGTGTGTGCGTGTGTGTGCGTGTGTGTGGGTGCGTGTGTGTGTGTGTGTAGGATGGACGGCCTGCAGCTGGTTGAACACAGGGGATTCTGGCCATGTGTTCTAGGGAGTGGGAACCCGTATATTGCCTAGAGATGGATTAACCGTCTGTGTGGTGGTGAGCCTGTTGTGTGTGTCAACAGTGTGTCTTTCTGTGTGTCAACAGTGTGTGTGTGTGTGTGTGTGTGTGTGTCAGAGCCATCCCAGACGTATTGTAGCAGAAAGGTGATACGTTGCTGTAGTTTTCGTGCAGATTATTCTAGAGTCGGTATGTTCCCTCGATGCAGCTGTTTGCTACATCACTTTCAAATCCAGACCAACATGGCCTTACAGTACCATCACAAGACCAAAACAACATTATAAAAACTAATCAGTTCTGGTCTGGATTCCAAAACAAGTTGAGAATTTTGTGAAACTGCATGCTCTTAATGCCCTTGAATGTTAAAAACAGTTTCTCAATCTTTTTTGAGGTACTGATTTTATGAGATGTGATAGTCGACCATAATCCTGACCATTTCAGAAACCCCCAAAATGAATATTCATGAAAGATTCTCCACCCACAACTTTTTACCTGAAGGCTTTTTCAGTTCCAAACATGAAAGCGTGAGTTCAGACTGAACGCTATGTTGAACTCCTCCTACTTTTGATAACCTCACAGCCATCTGTGTTGAGGTAGTCTGTGTTATTCCAATATGGGGTCAGGTTACCACGGTTACGAGGGATCTCAGATGGGATGTCCTTCCTGTTTTCCAAAGTTGTAAATTCCGGAACATTCTCTCATCGTGTCATGTGATTGATGTTCCTATTGGATGAAAAACGAAAATTTTACTACACTCCTGTTTCCTAATGGTTCACAGGTCTGTTTGTCTAAATGTGGGTGTGTGTCTTTGTGTGTGTGTGTGTGTGTGTTTTGTTAGTTTGACCGTGATGTTGTGTTTGGTTTGGTCCAGTGTGAGCTAATTGACTGACGCTCCCCCTGATGTCAGACTGGTGAATGTGAAGAGAATGTTCCGGTGACTCTGGTCATGTGATCAGACTCCTGAACAGGACTTATTCTGAGTTATGAAAGATGTGATAGAATGAGACTTGCTGAACTTTACAACACACACAAGGACACAGACAGATGCACACGCACAAAGCCCACAAACACACACACACACACAGGCGTTCAAAGACACACAAGCACACACTCAAGTACAGACTCACACTGGTTGCAACAGATGGACACAGACGCACTCACACAGAAACACACACATGCACACTGGAATATACAGGAACACACACACTGCGACACACACACAAGAATTCAGGAACACACACACAGCGACACACACACAGGAATACAGGAACACACAGACAGCGACACACACACAGGAATATAGGAACACACACAAAGTGACACACACACACACACACACCCCTCTCCAGAGGCAGATGTAAGAGGGTTTTGTAGTCCGTCTTCTCACTGCGATCGATGGCTGTTGCGTAATTTTCCATCGGGCACTTACCTAACCGCCTCTCTGAGGCACTGCTTCCTTGTCCGCAAGGACCAGTAGCCAATCACGGACTGACCCTGCAGCACGTTTCCTGCCATCACGCTTCAGCTGGCACCTGATTGGCAGCAAGACAACATGTGGTTCATCCTGTCATCCATTTGTATCCCTGTTGTCAGTGTGGTGTGTGTCTGCGTGCTCGTGTGTGTGTGTGTGTGTGTGTGTACTGTGTGTCTGGACCGTGTTTGTGCATGTACTGTGTGTCTGTGCTGTGTGTGTGTGTGTCTATGCTGTGTGTGCAGGTGTATGTGTGTGTGTGTGTGCCTGCATCTCTGCCATGTCTGCGCTCTGTGTGTGTGTGTCTCTGCTGTGTGTGTGTGTGTCTCTGCTGTGTGTGTCTGTGTGTGTCTGTGTGTGTCTCTGCTGTGTGTGTCTGTGTCTGTCTGTGGGCTAGCAGTAGCCCTCCGGGGACATTTAGAGCCGCTCACCTTTAAAGAGGCACCAGACACACACAGCCGGTCAGTAAATACAGGAGATGTGCACACGAATATATTACTGCTCAACTCCACACACACACACACATGCACACACACACACACACACACACCCTTGTACAGCCACACCTCTACGCTAACCTGGTCCCTCTTTAGTTTGCTTTCTTTGTCACACACACACTCAATCTTTGTCTTTCACACACGTATACATATGTCTTGGGGACATCCCATTGTGTGTGTAGTGTTGTGTGTTTGTGATACAAGTGAACATACAAGTGTCTTCTGATGTTTGTTTGAGTGTGTGTGTGTGTGTGTGTGTGTGTGGGTGTGTGGGTGTGTGTGTGTGAGCGTGTGTGCGATTGTGTGGCTGTGATCCTTTGATTCTGAAAAGGCTTTAAGGATTTTAATTGAACGCGTCTCTGAGATGCACCATGTTTGCTTTATCATCTGTCTGCCTCTTACGCCGCCATACATCACATCAACTGACAACGCAGTGCTAAACGCTGCCCTCCCTTCATCATCCTCCCTTTCCTTTGCTTTCTTTCTGCCACACCCCTCGCTCCTTTTCCTCTCCCTCCCTCTTTCCTTTCGTTCTGGCTTTCCTCTTTTCTCTGTCTCCCCTCCTCTCTCCCTCTCTGTCTCCCCTCCTCTCTCTCTCCCTCTATCCCTCTGTCTCCCCTCCTCTCTCCCTCTCACTGTGTCCCCTCCTCTCTCTCTCCCTCTATCCCTCTGTCTCCCCTCCTCTCTCTCTCTCCCTCTCTGTCTCCCCTCCTCTCTCTCTCCCTCTATCCCTCTGTCTCCCCTCCTCTCTCTCTCTCCCTCTCTGTCTCCCCTCCTCTCTCCCTCTCTCTGTCCCCCCTCCCCTCTCTCTCCCTCTCTGTCTCCCCTCCTCTCTCTCCCTCTCTCTGTCTCCCCTCCTCTTTCTCTCCCTTTCTCTGTCTCCCCTCCTCCCGCTCTCTCTTCCTTTTTTGTCTCTCCAATCTTCTCTGTACTGTCTCCTTGTGCAGTGAGTGTGTTCTGTATCTTAGTGCGTTGTTTGTGTTGTGACAGTGTTTCCTTGTGTGTCCTGGCAGGATCCAGTCATATTCAGTGTTGTTGCAGCTGGACCCAGTGCACGCATCACACATGACAACTGTTTGCTCGCTAAACCCAGACAGTTGGTCTTGATTAGACGAACACACAGATATGAGGCTCGACCGGGCGAAATCATGCACACGCACGCCGACGTGCGCAGACGCACGTGCACACTCACGAGCCCTGAGACACCCACAAACGCACGCACACAGAAAGGTACACACGCAGAACGCACGGGCACCCGAACACGCGGATAAATACATGCGAGGATCCATTGTGTGTTTAAAGACAACAGTTCCGTATTTCTTTCTGGGTCGCTCTACGGCGCTCGCTCCAAACCTCAGCCCTCTGTCTTCCTGTCCTGCAGTTCTCCGTGTCTCCAGCAGGGGGGCTGGGTGCAGACCTCAAAGGACAGCCCAGCGTTGTGTTCCATGGCTGGCATTCTCAGGAAGCAGACTGGGCTGAAAGGTCAGCGGTGCCACACTCTCATCCTCGCTGCTCTTGACATTTCTATGATCTTTTGCGCTAATTAAAAAAATAAGAAAAAAAGGAGGGAAAACTGTTGCTATGGCTGTGGTTTTCTAGTGTTCTGGAGCGTCTGAGTTGCGTTGTGTCTTGTGAGTGTTATCAAACACAATCCAATCAAGCCAATCAGTCTCTGTCAACTAGAAGGAGGCTCTTGAACCCCAAACCTTCTAGAAACAGTCCTCCTCAGTCTGTGTGTGTGTGTGTGTGTGTGTGTGTGTTATCCATCCCTAACCTTAACCCTTCTAGAAGGACGTTACTGCGAGGAGGAAGCAGCCCTTAGCGATGGCCTTGGTCTGTTGTCATGGTGATCACTCTATGGTGATTCTTCATAGGATTTAGAAAACATGATCTTGTAAACTACATATCCCACAACACACATTTGTGACATAAACTGCAGCGAGTGAGACAAAGGAGGAGAGAAAGAAAGGTAGAGGGCGAGAGGGGATTTTGAAACCTTCAGCATGTGCCTAAATAAGCGTTTTGGCATTTGTTGTGTGAAAATCTTTCACAACTGGATCAATGAAGGAATCAATGCAAGTTTATAGAAATAGAAAGTCCACCTTTAAACGCTGCTTTGATTTAGTGCATCTCTGAAGTGATTAGAACACACGGTTTCGGTTCGAAACAAGAATCTAAAACACAGTGCTTTGTTCTTAGCCAGCAAGCTAGCTGCTGTTTCTCCCATACTCCCACACCAGCTGCCCTGATAAATCATCCAGCCAAGAGCCCCTTTGGCAGGGATCATCTCACCGCCTGCTCCCCTCCAGGCCCCTCGCTCTGGAGGTAGCGCTAATGTTTAGGGATGCAAGGGAGAGAGGGAGGATCGGGGGAGGATGGGGTGGAAGCGGGGGCGACGCAGAGATGGATGAGGGAGAGAGGGAGGGAGGGAGCCGGGACAGGGATGATGGAAAGAGTATCTCTCCCAGGTCAGAAGGAAGGGGGTTATCTCCTGATCCTGCTTGATGAACGTGTGGTGTTAGAGCTGTCAGCTGGCCACCAGCTCCTTCACTCTGCCTGGCTCGGCTGCTCCCAGACAACACAGATCTTCCTGGTATTACTGGAAGAGCTGAAGATGCAGAACAGGCTGAGACAGGGAGACAGTCTAGGTTCTAGAACCACACACAGTCATTCTAGGTTCTAGAACCACACACAGTCATTCTAGGTTCTAGAACTACTCACAGTCATTCTAGGTTCTATAACTACTCACAGTCATTCTAGGTTCTAGAACTACTCACAGTCATTCTAGGTTCTAGAACCACACACAGTCGGTCTAGGTTGTAGAACCACTCACAGTCGGTCTAGGTTGTAGAACCACACGCAGTCAGTCTATGGACTACTCCTGACTACTTCAGAATCTGACCTAACAAACAGCATCTTCTCAGCACCATGTGTTCACATCCCTAAGAGGGGGAGTGAGAGAGAGAGGGAGGGAGGGAGGGAGGGAGGGAGAGAGAGAGAGAGGGAGTGAGAGAGAGGGAGGGAGAGAGAGAGAGAGAGGGAGGGAGAGAGAGAGAGAGTGTGAGTGACGGTGTGTTCTGAAGTGGTGTGGTCATGTGTGAGAGGCAGATTTTTCTGGGCCAAAGGGACATTAAGGACTGTGAGACTGGGAGTACTGTGTGTGTGTGTGTTTGTGTGTGTGTGTGTGTGTGCGTGTGCACATGTACGTGTGTGTGTGTGTGTCACAGATGGACTGCACTGAGGTTACACCAGAGAGAAGAAAACAGATATGTTGGGAAGTGGATTTGCTGGAATAGTCTGTGGAGCTTCACACCATTCTGCCTCTGAGAGAGAGAGACAGGTGCAGAGACAGACTGAGAGAGACAGGTGCAGAGACAGACTGAGAGAGACAGGTGCAGAGACAGACTAAGACAGACAGGTACACAGACAGACTAAGACAGACAGGTACACAGACAGACTGAGAGAGACAGGTCCATAGACAGACAGACAGATGGATTCATAGATATTTGTAGCTGTATTCTTTATTGTTTATGGTGCATCAACCAGTTACTGTGAGTGTAGCTTGATCCAAGAACTGTCTGTGTGCTCATATGAAACTTGTGTAAGCCTAACTCACATGACCTAAACACACACACACACAAACACACAGACACACACAGACACATGCCTGTGTTAAACAAGTGTCTGACTGCAAGGACATCCATCAGGTGAAGTAGGTCATGTGAGAAGAGCCTGTGTGTGTGGTGTGTGTGTGGTGTGTGTGTGTGTGTGGCTTCGGGGGTGGTGGGTGGGTGGGTGGGTGGGGGGGGTCTCTTAGGAATTCTGTGCTCTACATTGGAGGACATAACACCTTCCCTAGGGAGACTGCCTGTCTGTCTACCTGCCTGTCTGCCTGAATGCCTGACTCTCTGTCTACCTACCTGTTTGCCTGCCTTTCTGCCTGAATACCTGCCTGCCTGTCTACCTACCTGTCTGCCTGCCTTTCTACCTGGATGCCTGACTGTCTGTCTACCTGCCAGTCTGCCTGAATACCTGACTGCCTGTCTATCTGCCTGACTGCCTGAATGCCTGCCTGTCTGTCTACCTGCCTGTCTGCCCGAATGCCTGCCTGTCTGTCTAACTGCCAGTCTGCCTGCATGCCTGTCTCTCTATCTGCCTGTCTGCCTGAATGCCTACCTGCCTGTCTGTCTACCTGCCTGTCTGCCTGAATCCCCGCCTGTCTGTCTAACTGCCAGTCTGCCTGCATGTCTGTTTGGCTACTCGCCTGTACGTCTTCCTCAGAATAGTGTCTCCATAGATACTCATGTCCCCCAGGGAGACAAGGGACCAGAGATCAGAGTATAATGGGCAAGCACTCGGCTTCACCATGGAAACTCCAATAGGGATCCAGGATGCTAGGACAGCGGTCTGGCTGCGCAGGGTCTGGCTGCGCAGGGTCTGCCTGTCAGGGAACAGACAGCACGCAGGACGTTCAGAAGCCTGCTCTCCTCCAGGAACACTCCTGCTGCGGTGTGACTGCGTTACTAGGTTTACCAGCTTTCTCACTGCATTCTCACAACGTACCAATATTTATTTTTAGGTGTTGCATTTTAAATCATAACATTACATAATGATTTGATTATGTATCCATGCATACGATTTCCTGTCCGCTCTGCGAATCTGTGTGTGTGTGTGTGTGTGAGTGTGTGTGTGTGTTTTGACACTGAGCTTCTCGGTATGAGCTACAGGGATGTTCCATAAAGTTTAATTATATGTTTCATTCCCTGTGGAAGGACTGAGATTAAACCAAATTAAATTGTGTTGGTGCATAAAATGTTCCTGCGCTGTAGAACACACACACACACACAACTGGATGTATTTGTGCACCCACACACACAATCAGACAAAAAGCTGACAGGCAAACCTGATGCAATAATACAAAGACCTGGAAAATACTTGGGTTTGACTGTGTTATTGAAAAGGCTATCCTAAATGTTCGGGTGTCTGTGTGTGTGTGTGTCAGTGTGTGTGTCTGTGTGTACACTCACACCCAGCATGTGTGTATGTCCATGCGTGTCCGTGTGTGATTGTGATAGGCCAGAAAACCTGTATCGCTCTGATCAGCCCTCTGCGGTCCACCCACCCCCCCCCCCCCCTCCCACCACCACCACCCTCCCCTCCTCCCTTCCTCCTGTCCCCCTCTGAGGAGGGAGTCTAGAGGGGGGAGGACTGCAGCTGGCCGTGGCTACATCCATCATCCTTATCCTGTTACCCCAGGGGTCGGCCTCACGGCCTCTGCGCTCACCTGAGCACTCTTGACCCCCTGACCCTTGCCCCCTGAAGGTGGTCTAGCTGTCCCCAATTTTCTCAGGATTGCATCAATAAACCCTCAGAGCTGACTTCCCCATCCTAATTGTCACCTTATTCTGGCACTAAACAACTCAACTCAAACACTCATTCCTGAATAGAATGACAGGAATCTGGGTCATCTATCGTTCAACTAGCAGAAATAGCCCGATTAAAACGGTTTTCTTATAATTTACATTTTCAGTTTTATTTAGCTGACGCTTTTTTTCCAAGGTACAGTAAGTGTTCAGTAAGTGCTTCAGAGAAGCACAACGAATCGAGAATCGGATTTGCATTGTTAATCTAAACTGTCACTTTTACTTGCCACATCGTACAATAACCATCACAGTGCAACAATAATACCTTACATAACCCTAACATCTCGATTACAGTAGCTAGAGGATAAATGTGGTAAAGAAACACAGCAGCGTAACAGTAACATCTCGATTGATCGATTAATCAATTAGTGACGTCACGTTTCCGGTAACGTGGGCCTAGTTTAGCGCAGAAAGAAAAACATCGACCTAAGGTGGGTGCAACAGCAACAAGACCACAAATACAACGTTTAAAATGGGGACAAAGTCGCAGGTTTCACAAGAACAGATGATTTGCTAACTGTTGCTTTGCCACTTTGCAGAGCGAAAACAGCAACGTGAAGGCGGAGAGCTGCGGAGCTGAGCGGGGAGAGAAGCGCCGGAGGCACGGAGGGGGCACGCACGGCGGGCTGGTGCCCTGGAGGTGGGGCTTGTTCTTGTGGCCACAGCGGGCCGTTCACCGCACTGAAGTCACATTCTAGGTTTCAGTAACACACACACACACACACTATTCTAGACTTCAATAACACTATACTGTGATCTTATAAATCCTCAATCTTCTGATAGTCTGGCACCTGGAGGACTGAGTTGGACACCGGCCTACAGTACTGCTGTGAATCTTCTCTCTCTCTGACACGCACACACACACGCTGGCAGCAGTGAGTTAGGCCTGCCTCCTTCAGTGTACCAGGGTGACACGGGTCTCCAGGGAAGAAGCTGCTCAGTGGAGTTAATGCTTCCTGTCTCCCCCGTCCTACCCTCGACCCTGAGCTCGCTCGGAGGAGGAGGAGGTGAGAGGGAGAGGAGGGTAGAGGAGGGGAGGAGACTTGACTAAATTACAGGGCCCTCTCACCCCTGCACTCCGAAGCAGCGCTAGTAGTTGTGTGTGTGTGTCTGTGTGTGTGTGTGTGTCTGAGTCTGTGTGTGTTGAGAAAGAGAGAGAGAGAGACAGACAGACAGAGCGAGAGATGAAGACAGACTTGTTGTGACAATGTGGTGAAGTGACAGCACTTAAAAAACTCAGAACCCAGCTCATTCCGCACATTCCTCCTTAGCTGAACCTGACATTGAGTTCTGGCCCCGCTATGTCTCACCCCCCCCCCATGCACACGCACCCACATGCACACACCAATTTTCTTATTTCTTAATTACAGTCTTTCATTCCTCGTCTCCTCTCACTGTCTCTCTCTCTCTCTCTCTCTCTCTCCCTCTCTCTCTCTCTCTCTCTCTCTCCCTCTCTCTCTCTCTCTCTCTCTCTCTCTCACTGTCTCTCACTCTCTCTCTCTCACTGTCTCTCACTCTCTCTCTCTCTCTCTCTCTCTCTCTCTCTGTCTCACTCTCTACCTCTCTCTCTCTCTCTCTATCTCTCTCTCTCTCTCTCACTGTCTCTCTCTCTCTCTCTCACTGTCTCTCTCTCTCTCTGTCTCGCTCTCTATCTCTCTCTCTCTCTCTCTCTCTCACTGTCTCTCTCTCTATCTCTCTCTCTCTCTCTCACTTGTCTCTCTCTCTCTCTCTCACTGTCTCTCTCTCTCGCTCTCTCTCTCACACACACAGGACATTGACCCATGTAGTTATTTGAGACTTGAGGCTTGTGTGGTAGCTCTAACTTCGCTGGTAACGCCAGGAAATAAGCTTTCTTGTTTCCCCAACACTAAAATCCACCTCTGTGACTGTACTAAATTAATAGTACTTAATCTGCTCACCCTAAGAGGATTAACATTCAATTTTCGATTTGTGTGTCTTTAAAACGGCTGCATCGTCATCCCAGCTGTGTGTGTTAGTGAGCGGAGAACTGTCATCGGGGCAGGCATGAGGGTTCTCTGAGGGAAATCAAAAACAGCCTTAGGGGTGCTTCATCTGGGAAGCCTTATGACGCACATGCTCTAAGGTCAGGGAGTGGAAGGGGGTGTGAGGGGTGGAAGGTCAGCGTCAGGTGTGGAAGGTCAGGGGTGGAAGGTGAGGGTCAGGTGCTGAGGTAGGGAGGTCTACCCGGCTCCTCCAGGGATCGGTTGAAGATGCACCAGGTGCGGTTGTCAGCGCCCATAGACAGGCCATGGAGGCAAGGGGGCCACATAACTAGGGCGCAACCCCACCCCTGCTGCGAGGTAGTGGATCTGGGGCAGGAGCAGGGGGGTGTGGAGGGGCTTGGGGTGCCACTGACACTAGCACACCTGGGAGGGGCGCTGGAGAGGAGAGGGTGTTGATGTTTATACAGTGAATAACTCCCTCCCACTTCACCCATCAGTCATCCTGGCTCTGTCTGGCATTGACTCTCGTCTCTGGCTACTTCAGCCTCTGTTTCACACGAGACACACTGCCGTGTCCTTACTGCTGAAGCTATGAATTTACACTCGTCTCTCTCTCTCTCTCGCTCTCTCTCTCTCTCTCTCTCTCTCTCTCTCGCTCTCTCTCACTCACCTCTCTCTCTTTCACCTCTCTCTGTCTCTCACACACACACACACACACACACACATCAGTGTTCTGCTCTGTGACCCTGCCCTGATACAAGGCCAGACTGACATCTTAACATCGAGCCTTCCAGAATTGTCGCCATGGTCACCTATCAGAGAAAAACCCTGCTCCTCCTCTTTAACCCTCCTCCTCCTCTTTAACCCTCCTCCTCCTCTCTAACCGTCCTTCTCCTCTCTAACCCTCCTCCTCCTCTCTAACCCTCCTCCTCCTCTTTAACCCTCCTCCTCCTCTCTAACCCTCCTCCTCCTCTCTAACCCTCCTCCTCCTCTCTAACCCTCCTCCTCCTCTCTAACCCTCCTCCTCCTCCTCCTCTCTTACCCTCCTCCCCCTCCTCTCTAACCCTGCTCCTTCTCTCTAACTCTCCTCCCCCTACTCCTCTCTAACTCTCCTCCCCCTCCTCTTACCCTCCTCCCCCTCCTCTCTAACCCTGCTCCTTCTCTCTAACTCTCCTTCCCCTCCTCCTCTCTAACACTTCCCCTCCTCTCTGACCCTCCTCCTCTCCTCTCTTACCCTCCCTCCTCTCCTCTCTTACCCTGCTCCTTCTCTCTAACCCTGCTCCTTCTCTCTAACTCTCCTCCCCTCCTCTCTAACCCTCCTCCCCCTCCTCTCTAACCCTCTTCCCCCTCCTCTCTAACCCCCTTCCCCCTCCTCTCTTCCCCTCCTCCCCCTCTTCTCTAACACTTCTCCCCCTCCTCTCTTCCCCTCCTCCCCCTCCTCTCTAACCCTCCTCCCCCTCCTCCCCCTCCTCTCTAACACTTCTCCCCCTCCTCTCTAACCCTCCTCCCCCTCCTCTCTTCCCCTCCTCCCCCTCCTCTCTAACCCTCCTCCCCCTCCTCTCTAACCCTCCTCCCCCTCCTCTCTTCCCCTCCTCCCCCTCCTCTCTAACCCTCCTCCCCCTCCTTTCTTCCCCTCCTCCCCCTCCTCTCTAACCCTCCTCCCCCTCCTCTCTTCCCCTCCTCCCCCTCCTCTCTTCCCCTCCTCCCCCTCCTCTCTAACCCTCCTCCCCCTCCTTTCTCCCCCTCCTCCCCCTCCTCTCTAACCCTCCTCCCCCTCCTCTCTTCCCCTCCTCCCCCTCCTCTCTAACACTTCTCCCCCTCCTCTCTAACCCTCCTCCCCCTCCTCTCTTCCCCTCCTCCCCCTCCTCTCTAACCCTCCTCCCCCTCCTCTCTAACCCTCCTCCCCCTCCTCTCTTCCCCTCCTCCCCCTCCTCTCTAACCCTCCTCCCCCTCCTCTCTTCCCCTCCTCCCCCTCCTCTCTAACCCTCCTCCCCCTCCTCTCTTCCCCTCCTCCCCCTCCTCTCTAACCCTCCTCCCCCTCCTCTCTTCCCCTCCTCCCCCTCCTCTCTAACCCTCCTCCCCCTCCTCTCTTCCCCTTCTCTCTAACCAAGCTTCCTGACCAGATATGTGCTGAACCTCAGATGATGGAATCTGTTTCCATACACAAGCTGTTACCACATGGACAGACAACAGGGTGGACATCTGAATGAACACACACACAATCACACATACATACACACACACACACACACACACTGTGAAGGTGCCAAGCCTGCTATAATAACTTACACAAACAGGCGGGTGTCTGGGAGGATGTGAGCGTCTCTCCTCCAAGTCTACTTTTCAAGGTGCGGGGCTTCACATCTCCATGGCAACACCGAAGCGATCAAGAACAGGAGGAGGGAGTGAAGAGGAGGGGTAGTGAAGGGGGAGGGGAAGGATGGTGTGGGGGGGGCTGTGGGAGGGGCCAATGTGAGGTCTTTTAGATGAGAGGCTGGTATGGTTTGGAACACTGACATTTACTAGCAAGCACTGGGAACAGGGTGGGGCTCTCAACCTGTGTGTGCGTGTGCGTGCGTGTGTGTGTGAGGGTCTAGGCCTACAGGGGGTCCACACAGCAAGGAGTCCAGGTGTGATGTCAATGCTTTGTGAAAGATGACCTCTCTTAAACACACACTCACACACACAAGGGTCAGAGTGTGT
>CM059330.1:11051085-11130320 GCA_030340685.1 Protosalanx chinensis
CAGGATCCTTCTAGCTCCTCCCAGCTCCTCCCACCTGCTCCCAGCTCCTCCCAGCTCCTCCCACCTGCTCCCACCTGCTCCCAGCTCCTCCCAGCTCCTCCCACCTCCTCCCAGCTCCTCCCAGCTACTCCCACCTCCTCCCAGCTTCTCCCAGCTCCTCCCAGCTCCTCCCAGCTCCTCCCACCTCCTCCCACCTCCTCCCAGCTTCTCCCAGCTCCTCCCAGCTCCTCCAAGCTTCTCCAAGCTCCTCCCAGCTTCTCCCAGCTCCTCCCAGCTCCTCCCACCTCCTCCCACCTCCTCCCAGCTTCTCCCAGCTCCTCCCACCTCCTCCCAGCTCCTCCCGCCTCTTGCAAGTTCCCCCCAAATCCTCTATGATGGGATCCGGCTGCTTGGTTGAAGTTCTGGCCTCCTTTGAAACATGTCAGAGTTTGCTGCTTCTAACACTGCCTCCCCCCCCCCCCCTCCCCCCCTTTTCAGTCCATGTCCCTGATCGAGCTGGGGAACCCGTCCCAGAGTCTGGAGAACGTGTGCCGCTGGGCCTTCCTGCAGCAGAAACAGGACACGGGGGACGCCGAATACCACGACCACGCCATCTTCCTCACACGCCAGGAGTTTGGACCCACTGGCATGCAGGGTGAGGGGAGGGAGAGGGGAGGGAGAGAGGGGGGAGGAAGGGAGGAGGGGGGAGGGTCGAGGGCGAGAGGGGGGAGGAGGAGGAAGGGGGTTGGTTTTAAGAGAAGGGAGGAGAGGAGGGGAGGGAGAGTGAGGGGAGGGAGAGGGTTAAAGAGAAGGAGGAAGAGGAGGGGAGGGAGAGAGAGGGGGGGAGGAGAGAGGGTTAAAGAGAAGGAGGTAAGGGAGAGAGGGGAGAGGAAGGAAGGAAGGAAGGGGAGAGGGTTAAAGAGAGGGAGGAAGAGGAGGGGAGGGAGGGGGGGAGGAAGGAAGGAAGGGGAGAGGGTTAAAGAGAAGGAGGTAAGGGAGATAGGGGGGAGGAAGGAAGGAAGGGGAGAGGGTTAAAGAGAAGGAGGGGAGGGAGAGAGGGGGGAGGAAGGAAGGAAGGGGAGAGGGTTAAAGAGAAGGAGGAAGAGGAGAGGAGGGAGAGAGATGGAGGGAAGGGGGAAAGAGGGAGATTAAGGGGATGACAAAAGGGTATTGGGGTCTAAGAGAGAAATGGGGGAGAGGGAGATGAGGGGAGACAGAGAGGTAATAAGCGAGACAGAAATAGTCAGACAGGGGGGAGAGAGATCAAGGGGGGAAGAGAGAGAGAGATGGGCGGAGAGACTTCCTGTATTGAAAGTTAAAAGGCCACGGCGTGATGCAGAGGCGATGTTTGCTGGCTGTCTGTTGCCTAGGTTACGCCCCGGTGACGGGCATGTGTCACCCAGTGAGGAGTTGCACCCTGAACCACGAAGATGGCTTCTCCTCCGCCTTCGTAGTGGCTCATGAGACCGGACATGTGTGAGTACATCTATCCCATACACAACCCATCTATCTAGACACACACACACATCCACACACACACACACACACACTCACACATCTAAACTCACACAAGACAGCAAAGCAGATGAAGAATGTGGAGGCAAGCTGGGTGTGGTGCTTGACCCTTCCCTGCCCTCTCTCTCCTCCCCTGGGTGTGGTGCTTGACCCTCCCCCCCCCTCTCTCTCTCCTCCCCTGGGTGTGGTGCTTGACCCTCCCCTGTCCCCTCTCTCTCTCCTCCCCTGGGTGTGGTGCTTGACCCTCCCCCCCGCTCTCTCTCTCTCCTCCCCTGGGTGTGGTTGTTGACCCTCCCCTGCCCTCTCTCTCTCCTCCCCTGGGTGTGGGTGTTGACCCTCCCCTGCCCCCTCTCTCCTCCCCTGGGTGTGGTTGTTGACCCTCCCCCCCCTCTCTCTCTCCTCCCCTGGGTGTGGTGTTTGACCCTCCCCCCCCTCTCTCTCTCCTCCCCTGGGTGTGGTGCTTGACCCTCCCCTGCCCCCTCTCTCCTCCCCTGGGTGTGGGTGTTGACCCTCCCCTGCCCTCTCTCTCTCCTCCCCTGGGTGTGGTTGTTGACCCTCCCCTGCCCTCTCTCTCTCCTCCCCTGCGTGTGGTTGTTGACCCTCCCCTGCCCTCTCTCTCTCCTCCCCTGGGTGTGGTTGTTGACCCTCCCCCCCCTCTCTCTCTCCTCCCCTGGGTGTGGTGCTTGACCCTCCCCTGCCCCCTCTCTCCTCCCCTGGGTGTGGGTGTTGACCCTCCCCTGCCCTCTCTCTCTCCTCCCCTGCGTGTGGTTGTTGACCCTCCCCTGCCCTCTCTCTCTCCTCCCCTGGGTGTGGTTGTTGACCCTCCCCCTCTCTCCTCCCCTGGGTGTGGGTGTTGACCCTCCCCTGCCCTCTCTCTCTCCTCCCCTGCGTGTGGTTGTTGACCCTCCCCTGCCCTCTCTCTCTCCTCCCCTGGGTGTGGTTGTTGACCCTCCCCCTCTCTCCCTCCAGGCTGGGTATGGAGCATGACGGCCAGGGGAACCGCTGTGGGGAGGAGGTCCACATGGGCAGCATCATGGCTCCTCTGGTTCAGGCAGCCTTCCACCGCTTCCACTGGTCCCGCTGCAGCCAGCAGGAGCTGGGGAGATACCTGCAGTAAGCTGCACACACTCACACACGCACACACACACACACACACACTCACACACTCACACACACACACTCACACACACTCACACACACACACACTCACACACACACACTCACACACACACACACACACTCACACACACACACTCACACACACACACACACACCCTCTGATACACACACCCAGCTGGAGTCATGTGACAAACATCCGTGGAAGCCCAAGATTGACTTGAGTGACGTATGACATTTGCTTTGGCTCCTCCCCCTAGTTCGTACGACTGTCTCCGTGACGACCCCTTCGACCATAATTGGCCGTCGTTGCCCCAGCTTCCTGGTCTCCACTACTCCATGAACGAGCAGTGTCGCTTCGACTTCGGTGTCGGCTACATGATGTGCACCGCGGTGAGCGCAGCTACACCCTAACACCGTAACCATGACAACACCGGCACACTGGCGCCTAGAGACCGGCACCACCGTTACCGGCAACACCGTAACCATGACAACACCCTGCGGACACCCGCTAGCATGAAACCCAGAGAGAGGGGGTCTGGGTCAGAGGAAAGGTTGTCACGGTATCACTGATGTTTGAAGTATTATGGGATGTTTAGCTCAGGTTGGATCCACTCTTCCTCAGCACATTCCGGAACCTAACTTCACTAACTGAATGCCACAGCTTGATTGACAGCTGCCTTAACCTATGGTCACCAGGGCTGTGCACGCTTTGCTAGATTACCCTCTATTCTCTTGTCAAACCCCTCCTCCTCAGCTGCAAAAGGTTGGCCAATCAGGACAACAGGTAAGGTAACCCCTCCCCTTCCGGTGCCCCGCCCTCTTTATGTTGTTTTTTTCTTTCTACAGATCGTTGCTCTAACATGTTAACATCCATATCTTTATTTTAGGTGTTCTTTGTTTCTTTGTGGATTTTATTTGGTTGTTCTTGATGTTGTGTCCATCGTGTCGTTCAGGACATGCTCGGCCAGGTTCCACACAGCCTGGTGGCTCTGCTGGGTTCTAGACCAAACAAACACAGGCGCTAAATAAAACAGCTGGTATGGATTACCATCCTGCTATAGTACACAGACAAACAGTCGGTAAGCTCTAGAAAAACAGTAGAAGCAGGCTTGAAAAGCCCCATGCTCTTCCACAGTGAGCTGCTGTTAAACCAGGCTGTAAATGTGCTACATGCTGTAAATACAGCTTCCAAATGTTCTTTCGGGGATGAATAAAGTTCTATCCAATTGAATCTACCAGCAGCCTGACAGAACCAGGCTGTCACCAGGCTGTAGGATCCTGCTGGCTTGAGCGCCTGCTTGCCAGGCTGTCAGCAGTGCCAAACGTGGGCTCACCCATGACCTTGGTGTGACACCTCCCAGAGAGGTCACCTGGGGTCGCAGCCATCATGTGGGGAGGAGGGGGGGGGAGGGGAGGAGGGGGGGAGCGGGTGGTTTAACCAAGGTCAACACTTTTTCAGATGGCTATTTTTATGACTGGTCAGTTGACCTTTTGAGCCTTCCCCTCCTCCTATCCCCTCCTCCTCTCCTCCTCTCCCCTCCTCCCCTCCTCTCCTCCTCCTTTCCTCCTCTCCTCCTCTCCTCCTCCTCTCCTCCTTCCCTCCTCTCCCCTCCTCCTCTCCTCCTCTCCTCCTCTCCCCTCCTCCTCTCCTCCTCTCCCCTCCTCCTGTTCTACTCTGGTTGGTGTGCATGCTCTGGCTGCATCTTGTGTGGTCATCTGCAGATAGTTCCAGTTCCTGCACCTGGGGCGGGGCCAGGGCGGGGCCAGGGCGGGGCCAGGGCGGGGCCAGGGATTCGATTAGATTCTGTCTGCTGCTGTTGTTGTTGTTGTTAATGTAGTAGTTGTTGTTCTCGTATTCTTGGACAGTGCAGTACGCTGGAGTGCGGATGTGGTGTCTTGTATTCACGTGTTCTCACTGGTGTGTTCTGGAGAATGTTCTGGTGCTCTAGCGACAGTGTTCTACTGTGTTCAGGAGCGTGTGCGTGAGGAGGTTCTGTCTCTGTGTTCTGCAGTACCGGACCTTTGACCCCTGTAAGCAGCTCTGGTGCAGTCACCCTGACAACCCCTTCTTCTGCAAAACCAAGAAGGGGCCACCCATCGACGGAACCATGTGTGGAGATGGGAAGGTACACACACACAAACACACACACGCACACACACAGTACGGAAACAGTAAATATAGGATAATACTAAAATACTGTTATTCATTACAATAATAAAATAAAAAATATTAACATTATAAACATTTATGAACACACATTCAAACGCCCAAGCTGGCTATTTCTGTGAACTGAAGCTGATCTAACTTCCTGTTGATCCTCCAATGGCAGCACTGCTTCAAAGGTCACTGCATCTGGCTGACCCCTGACATCATCAAGCAGGATGGGAACTGGGGTTCGTGGAGCCAGTATGGGGACTGCTCACGCTCCTGTGGAGGAGGGGTGCAGTTCCGCACACGCGACTGTGACAATCCCAGGTATGACTTTCTCTCTCTCTGTCTCTCTCTCCCTCCCTGTCTCTCTCTCCCTCCCTGTCTCTGTCTCTCTCTCTCCCTGTCTCTCTCTCCCTCCCTGTCTCTGTCTCTCTCTCTCCCTGTCTTTCTCTCCCTCCCTGTGTCTCTCTCTCTCTCTCCCTGTCTCTCTCCCTGTCTCTCTCCCTCCCTGTGTCTCTCTCTCTCTCCCTGTCTCTCTCTCCCTCCCTGTCTCTGTCTCTCTCTCTCCCTGTCTCTCTCTCCCTCCCTGTGTCTCTCTCTCTCTCTCCCTGTCTCTCTCCCTGTCTCTCTCCCTCCCTGTGTCTCTCTCTCTCTCTCTCTCCCTGTCTCTCCCTGTCTCTCTCTCCCTCCCTGTCTCTGTCCCTCTCTCTCCCTGTCTTTCTCTCCCTCCCTGTGTCTCTCTCTCTCTCTCCCTGTCTCTCTCCCTGTCTCTCTCCCTCCCTGTGTCTCTCTCTCTCTCCCTGTCTCTCTCTCCCTCCCTGTCTCTGTCTCTCTCTCTCCCTGTCTCTCTCTCCCTCCCTGTGTCTCTCTCTCTCTCTCCCTGTCTCTCTCCCTGTCTCTCTCCCTCCCTGTGTCTCTCTCTCTCTCTCTCTCCCTGTCTCTCTCCCTCCCTGTGTCTCTCTCTCTCTCTCTCTCTCCCTGTCTCTCCCTGTCTCTCTCTCCCTCCCTTTGTCTCTCTCTCTCTCCCTGTCTCTCTCCCTGTCTCTCTCTCCCTCCCTGTCTCTTTCTCTCTCTCTCCCTGTCTCTCTCTCTCTCTGTGTCTCTCTCTCTCTCCCTTCCTGTCTATCTACAGGGGGTGTACCCAGCTGGTAATCTTGTACTTGCAGTGTTTTCAGCCAGTTTCTTCATGTGTCCTCTGCCCCCCCTCAGACCAGCTAACGGCGGCCGCACATGTGGGGGCGCCACCTACCAGTTCCGCCTGTGCAGCAAGGAGCCGTGTCAGGAGTTGGACAGCGACCCCAGAGAGCAGCAGTGCCGCGTCTGGAACGACCGCAAGCACACCTGGCTGCCATACGAGCACCCTGACAGTGAGGAGGGGGAGGCTGGGGAAGGGGGCTGGGGAGGCTGGGAAGGCTGGGGCGGCGGCTGGGGAGGCTGGGAAGGCTTGGGAGGCTGGGGAGGGGGGGCTGGGGAGGCTGGGGAGGTGGGCTGGGGAGGCGGCTGGGGAGGCTGGGGAGGGGGGCTGGGGAGACTGGGGAGGGGGGCTGGGGAGGCTGGGGAGGGGGCTGGGGAGAGGGGCTGGGGAGGCTGGGGAGACTGGGGAGGGGGGCTGGGGAGGCTGGGGAGGGGGCTGGGGAGGCTGGGGAGGGGGGCTGGGGAGGCTGGGGAGACTGGGGAGGGGGGCTGGGGAGGCTGGGGAGGCTGGTGAGGGGGGCTGGGGAGGGGGGCTGGGGAGGCGGCCTGGGGAGGCGGCCTGGGGAGGCGGCCTGGGGAGGCTGGGGAGGCTGGGGAGGCGGGCTGGGGAGGCGGGCTGGGGAGGGGAGGAGGAGTACAGAGGGATTGTGCGGGGGGGGGAGAAGGGGGTTCTGACAGCAGTCTATGGCTCAGTGGTATGGAACCACCCATCTGTAAAAACAATCCTGTCTTGGAACTTTATTTAAAAAGCGCTCCACTTCAAACCCTCCCACTCTTCCTCCCCCGACCCTTCACCCTCTCTCCCTGTAGACACAGAGCCAGCGGATCACTTCAATTAGATCTGCCAACGTTTGTATTCTTACCTCGCAGTAACCGTGTAATGTGTGTGTGTGTGTGTGTGTGTGTGTGTGATCAGCCAACAAGCGCTGCCACCTGCACTGTCAGTCTAAGGAGACCCAGGATGTGGTGTCCATGCAGAGGATGGTCACAGACGGAACACGCTGTTCCTACAAAGACCACTTCAGCGTGTGTGTGCGCGGGGAGTGTGAGGTGAGAGAAATGGCCGGGGTCAGATGGCTCAACGGTTAAGGCGTCGGCCTCATGATCGGAAGGTTGTGAGATCGAGCCCCGGCTGTGGCTACGTGACGTTGTGTCCTTGGGCAAGGCGCTTCACCCTACTTGCCTCAGGGAGAATGTCCCTGTACTTACTGTAAGTCGCTTTGGATAAAAGCGTCTGCTGAATTTAATGTAATTTAAATGTAAATGTAAATGAGAAATCATGGAGAGATACACTCACACTGAAAGAGATGGAAGGAGAGAGGGAGGGAGAGAGACAGGGAGGGAGAGAGACAGAGAGAAAGTCATAGACAGTCATAGAGAGTCATTGTATTAGAGACAATGTATTTGGGAGTTTATATAGTAATAAGTCCACAGCGAGGGTGAGTGGGACACTGTTTCATCAGTTTAGAACACCCTTTACGGTGGGAGTTATTAGGTTCGTGTAGTCAGCTTAATAAAACCGTACAGTAATCAACAGCTCAGTTTCACCAGTTAAAACAATAGTATCTACACGAAGAAGAAGATCGCTAAAATCGCTATCATATTACAACAAATATTGAATAACTTCAGAGTACAACAAATATTGAATAACTTCAGAGTACAACAAATATTGAAAAACTTCAGAGTACAACAAATATTGAATAACTTCAGAGTACAACAAATATTGAATAACTTCAGAGTACAACAAATATTGAATAACTTCAGAGTACAACAAATATTGAATAACTTCACAGTGTTCACTTGGTTGTGTGTGTGTGTGTGTTTCCAGAAAGTGGGCTGTGATGGCCTGGTGGGCTCGTCACAGCAGGAGGATAACTGCGGCGTGTGCGGCGGAGACAACTCCAGCTGCAAGACCATCAAAGACAACATCAGCCGCATGGCCAAGAAACACGGCACTCACAAAGGTGACGCGCACACACGCACACACACACACACAGCCTCTTCTTGACATACCCATCTTCTGGTCGCACACGCGAAATGCATTCACATGTAGTTGAATGGGATGTGATTGCGTGTTGATCTCGTGTCATGTCATTATTTGCACGAGGGGAACAGTTTTTTTATAGTCATCTGTTGTCATCAACAAGCCCCTCTATGTTCGGGGTCTGTCACGTTGCTCTGCTCAGTGACCGATGCTCTTCTGTAAAGCTCTCTCTTGGAAGTCGCTTTGCTAAATAAATACATGTAAATGTTATCACCTTGTCATGAAACCGGCCTTGTTTCCAGGTTTCCTCAAAGTGCTGGAGATCCCACAGGGAGCCAGACACCTGCTGATCCAGGAGATGAAGGCCACTTCACATGTTCTAGGTACCCACGACTGTCTGCTCTTAGGGTGTGTGTGGGTGTGTGTGTGGGTGTGTCTGTGTGTGTGTGTGTGTGTCTGTGTGTGTGTCTGTGTGTGTGTGTCTGTGTGTGTGTCTGGGTGTGTGTGTGTGTGTCTGTGTGAGTGTGTGTTGGTGTGTGTCTGTGTGTGTCTGTGTGTGTGTCTGTGTGTGTCTGTGTGTGTCTGTGTGTGTCTGTGTGTGTGTCTGTTTGTGTGTCTGTGTGTGGAGGTGTGTCTGTGTGTGTGTGTGTGTGTGTGTTTGTGTCTGTGTCTGTGTGTGTGTGTTTGTGTCTGTGTGTGTGTGGGTGTGTGTTTGTGTGGGTGTGTGTGTGTGTGTCTGTGTGTGTCTGTGTGTGTGTCTGTGTGTGTGTCTGTGTGTGTGTGTGTGTTTGTGTGTGTTTGTGTCTGTTTGTGTCTGTGTGTGTGTGTGTGTGTGTTTGAGTCTGTGTGTGTGTGGGTGTGTGTTTGTGTGTATGTGTGTGTGTCTGTGTGTGTGTCTGTGTGTGTGTGTGTGTCTGTGTGTGGGGGTGTTTGTGTGTGTGTCTGTGTGGGTGTGTGTCTGTGTGTGGGTGTGTGTGTGTGTGTTTGTGTGTGTCTGTGTGTGTGTGTGTCTGTGTGTGTGTCTGTGTGTGTGTGTCTGTGTCTGTGTGTGTGTCTGTGTGTGTCTGTGTGTGTGTCTGTGTGTGTGTGTCTGTGTCTGTGTGTGTGTCTGTGTGTGTGTGTGTGTTTGTGTCTGTGTGTGTGTCTGTGTGTGTGTGTCTGTGTGTGGGGGTGTTTGTGTGTGTGTTTGTGTGTGTGTGTCTGTGTGTGGGGGTGTTTGTGTGTGTGTTTGTGTGTGTGTGTCTGTGTGGGTGTGTGTCTGTGTGTGGGTGTGTGTGTGCTTGTGTGTGTCTGTGTGTGTCTGTGTGTGTGTCTGTGTGTGTGTCTGTGTGTGTGGATGTTTGTGTGTGTCTGTGTGTGTGTCTGTGTGTGTGTGTGTTCTGTCTGACCAGTGTGTTCTCCTAACCAGCGGTGAAGAACCTGGTGTCAGGACAGTTATTCCTGAACGCTGAGGGAGATTACCCAGAATCCCGTTCTGTCATCGAGAAGGGCGTGGAGTGGGAGTACGACAACGACAACGATAAGGACACACTGCAGACCAATGGACCCCTGCGACACGGAGTCCTCGTCATGGTACACACACACAACGCACATACGCATACACACATGCCTAAAAACACACAACTACAAGCCTACACGCACGTACACTCCACATTGTGTGTAGCCAAATCATGTTTGTATTTAACAGATACAACACATCTATTTCAGTTCGAATCTAGTAGGACGAAAATCGAACGTACGTTAAGTAAGTACAGGCTGTGTTAAAAGCGAATGTATTTAGGATGCATCTAATGAAAGTGTGTGTGTGTGTGTGTGTGCCTCACGTCCAGGTGAGGATCTATGGTGAGGATGACGTGAACCTGTCCTATAAGTACATCATCAACGCCAATGAGCTGACCACCATTGAAAGCAACACGCTGGACGAGGACTCTGCCTACGAATGGGCCTTCAAGAAATGGTCCTCCTGCTCTCGGCTCTGCGGGGGAGGTATTTCAATGTAACACCTCTAGCGCAAGAAGTCTCTCAGGGACGGGGCGGGAGGAGGTATTTCAATGTAACACCTCTAGCGCAAGAAGTCTCTCCGGGATGGGGGGGGGAGGGGGGGGGGGTATTTCAATGCAACACCTCTAGCGCAAGAAGTCTCTCAGGGAGGTGGTATTTCAATGTAACACCGCTAGCAAGAGAAGTCTCTCAGGGATGGCGGAAGGAGGTACTTCAACGTAACAAACCTAGCGATGTCTGCAGGGGCTGTCTGTTACAAGTGTGTGTGTGTGTTTGGTCCTGCAGGGAAGCAGATCGCTCGGTACGGCTGCAGGAGGAGGGCAGACAGTAAGATGGTGCAAAGACGCTTCTGTAAGAACCTCAAGATCCCTCTGTCAGACATCCAGGACTGCAACAAGGAGGCCTGCCCACCACCTGAGTATGTTACTGTCTGAATCCCTGCCTTTCTGTCTGCCTGTCTCTCTCTCTGTCTCACGCCTTCTCTCTCCCTCTCTGTCTCTCTCCCTCTCTCTCCCTCTCTCTCCCTCTCTCTGTTTCTCTCCCTCTCGCTCTCGCTCTCTGTTCGTCTCTCTCTCTGTCTCTCTCCCTCTCCCTCTGCCCGTTTCTCTCTCTCTCTTTCTCCCTCTCTCTCTGTCTCTCCGCCTCTGTCTGTCTCTCTTTCTCTGTCTCTCTTTCTGTCTCTCTTTCTCTGTCTCTCTCCGTCTCTCTCTGTCTCTGTCTCTCTCTCGCTCTCTCTCTTAGTGCATATGTGTGGCTTCTTCTGAGGTGTCCTGAAGGTAGTGAGTGTTCTGTGTGTGTGTGTGTGTGTGTGTGTGTGTAGGTGGGTGGTGGGGTCCTGGGAGCCCTGCAGCAAGGTGTGTGGAGACACGGGCTCGCAGAAACGCTCCGTCACGTGCGTCCAGACCTTCCGGAACGAGGCTCCCAGGGAGATCCACATGAAGTACTGCAACGACCTTCGACCCGTGTCACGCCAAGCCTGCAACCGCCACCCCTGTCCTGGCCAGTGGAGGGAGGGGCCCTGGGGACAGGTGGGTCTCCTGACTTCCTGTTTTTTGTGTGTATTCCCTGATGTGTGTTTCCTTCCAGGTGAGTCTCTCCTATTTGCGTGTACGTACACCCTAGAACAATGGTTCTCAACCCTGGTCCTCAGGGCCCACAGTCCTGCATGTTTTGGATGTTTCCCTGCTCCAACACACCTGATTCAAATGAACGAGTCATTATGAAGCTCAGCAGAAGCCTGATAATGACAATTCATTTGAATCAGGTGTGTTGGAAGGGGGAAACATCTAAAACATGCAGGACAGTGGGCCCTGAGGACCAGGGAAACATCTAAAACATGCAGGACAGTGGGCCCTGAGGACCAGGGTTGAGGACCACTGCCCTAGGATTTGTCCAAAGGTTTGTGGTGTCATTTGTTAACACGTGTGTGTGTGTGTGTGTGTCCAGTGCTCGGTGTCGTGTGGTAATGGTACCCAACGTCGGGCAGTCAGCTGTGGCATGCCGGACACCAGGAACAAGTGCTCAGAGAGGAAACCAGAGAACGTCCGTATCTGTCGCCTAGCTCCCTGCCTCAGTGAGTCCAGCTTATTATGGGCTGTCATACAGCATCCAACAACACAAACACCGAGTTCACATTTGAAGTAAACGGCAAATAACGGTTATTATTGTCGAATGTTGTTTATATAGTTTTACGGGTATGTTTTAGCGATGCTCTTATTCTCCTGTTCTTCTGAATCTGTGTAATTGTGTGTATGTCTGTGTGTTAATGTGTGTGCGCGTTAATGTGTGTGTGTGTGTGTATCTTTCCGCAGAGGGCTCCTCCGACCTGAGCAGGAACGGCAACATCCTGATCCAGTGGTTGTCGCGTCCGAAGCAAAACTTCCCCATCCAGCGCATCTCCTCCCGTAAAACCTCCCTGTTCAGCCGCCAGCCCCGCATGCGGGCCAGCCTCGGCCCTCTGCTGTGGGCCCTGGGCCCGTCTCTGCTGCTAGCCCTCAGGGGCGGGCTCGCCCCCTGACCCCCCTGCGCCCCGCCTGTGGCCAGCGCCCCTGTGCGAGCGCCAGCTTTCACCTTCTCTGTGGGGTGGGGGGGGGGGGGGGGGAGGGGAGGGGAGGGGGGTGGGGGTGTCGTCTCTCTCTCTCTCTGTGCGGGAGACGAGCCTGGCTCCTGTCTGTGCTGTCTCTCTCTCTCTCTCTATCTCTGTCTACAGTGTGGAGCGTTGTGTTGTAACCGCTGGACAGTTGAAAATCTAAAAGATTAAACATTTAAAAAACAAACTTTGAGTGGGAAGGAGGGGATCGCAGGGGAAAGGCGGTCTGGCGACAGCGGCTTGTCGGGGGCAGGCTACGTTTTGAGCGAGCGGGCTTTGCGTTGCCTTGGTTACGCTCCTCAGGCGCAGTCGGACGTTTTATTTGGGGGCGGGGTTTCCCGCTCAGCCGTGTTAGGGAGACAGGTGGGAAAACTACCACAAGAGGACAGGAAGAAGAAAAAAAAGTTTGACAAAGTTTAAAAAGAAACCAGAAAGCTTAATTGTGAACGTGATCACAATGAGGATATATATTTACTGAAGTGTTCATCTCCCATCTGGGTCGATTCTGGAATGAGAGAGGGGTTCCAAACCTTTATTCTGGTTCCCTTCTGGAATCAGAGAGGGGTTCCAAACCTTTATTTTGGCTCCATTCTCATGCTGACAAGAAGTCTGCAAAGGAAATGATGTAGGCAACACTTTCGATGTTTTTGTGTGGGGCTCGGCTGAGAGGTGAAGAGGCTGGGATGAAGGCCACTTAAGCAGGGTAGTCAGACCATCTCATCAGCCAGCTTCTCTCTGACTGTTATACTCAAGCTCAATAAATGCAGCTTATTTGTGCTTGCAAACTTTAAACAAATACATCTGTAAATATATTTGTATTTATATACAGTAAATATATATATATATATATATATAAATCTAAATCTATATGAGTAACAATAATATGAATAACGATGTTGTACCATGAATAAGCTTTAGCTTATTTGCCTAAACTTTTGGACTGCGATTGATCGATGAGATCCTTGACTGTTAAGTGTATTTTTTTATTGATTTGACATGAATGCAGAAGTAAATCTTTGGTAAGAGCAGAGCGTCTGAGGGGAGGGGGTAGACAGACGTACTGGAAGCAGGACTGGGTCAGCAGGTTGCCTCTCCACCATCGCAGATGGTTTCATGTCCCTTTCCATCGCTCCCTCAGTGCTGTAGGAAAATCATCCGTTTCTGGGTGGAAGTGCAGTCCATTCGTCCAGTCACATTTCTCACCCAACGTCACACGGGGGACTGTGTGTGTGTGTGTGTTTATGAGCGTGAACTCGTCAGCGTGTCTGTGTGTGTACATAGTCGTTCTGAAGGGGAGTTGAGTGTTTTTAAGCGCGGCGTGCGCGAGTGTGTGTGTGTGCACGCGTGGTTGCATGCGTGTGAAATCTTTGCGTCTGCGTCTTTGCCTGTGTATGCGTGTGCGAACGTGCGTGCGTGCGTGTTGGTGTGTTTCTCTTCATCCTGGCTTCTAGTTCTCATCCAGATCAGACACAGAAATACCTCATGAAGCTTCACCCGAGAGCGTCCATCTTGTCCTGTCCTCTCATACTGACACCCTGAACCATTTTGAACAATGCCTTATCTTGGATTGAATGTAACGGCATTTATCTGTGAAGGGAGATGGCTTTACTCACACAAGTTTATCAATCACCTTAGAGGCAGCTTCGACCGACAAAACAAACTCACATGCCAACCATTAAGACTTCATTGAACAACGGCGCGCTGGCCTTCGCGTGGTCCCGAGGGGGGGTGGGGGGTTGGGGGGCTGCTCTAGGGGTCGTGAGTCTCTAAAAGCTCCAGACTGGTGGTTCTGTATCGTGAACTCATGTTTCTGTTGTGACTATGTAGCGAGCTATCTGAGGTTCAGTGCAGTGGGGGTTGAAACCAGCCTGCCACCGCTATCCTGTATATAAAACATTGGTGTTGACTGTATTTAATAACCTTCATGACTGTTATCTTCTTACTTATGGAAAAAAAAAAGAAACTATAATATTCTATAATATGGGTAACTGTTTTGTGGCTTCATTGGCCTGCTGTGTGTAGCTGGTCCTGTGGGGCTAGCGACGCGCTGATGTCGGGCTGCATTCAGACAGGACTACGTGCACTGCGTCTATATGCACTTTGATTTTATCAGGGAAACTTTATTAATGTTTTGTAAATGTTTCATATGACACTTAACACGTGCCATTCCAGTTTTTACATCGTCATGGAAAATTCTGTATTTTATTTATATTCGACAACGACAACAAAAACGATTTCTTATTATTTTATGTGATCTATTCCTTTTTATTTATACATTGACTATATGAAACTGATTGGTTGATTTCCAAGTAATGAAGTGTTTTACCAAAGTAACTGTGAACTTTCAATACACCTGAGTTATTTTTCTTATGAACAGAATCTATCTATATTGAGGGGTCATCTCATGGTTTCACTTAACTGTCATTATCAACTGCAAAAGTTGTATGAATAAAAAAATGTTGAAAAAAAGGTTCAAAAGGTTCTCTCAACGCAGGTTCTTAGAGATATAACAAAGCGTCTAAGCGTTCAGCTACCAACCACATAGACATATTAATCCTTAATCCCAAAATAAAAACTTTATCATAGAAGTATTAGCCAGATATGTGAGGTTTCAGCAATAGAATGTCTTCTTAACCACTTTCTACTTTGGACTGACCTGGCAACCCTTGTTTGGCTTGCTCTCTCGACTAAATGGCTGTAGCAACCCTGACAACTGCTCTGGGTGGTCACCATGACAACTTAACAGGGTGGTCACCATGACAACTACTTTTCTGGGTGCTTGGGGCTCCTCCTTCTTCTGTGTCTTCTGCTGATGGTCTGGCTTTCATTCTTCTCTTCTGCACTCGGCATGGTGGACACAATCATAAACAAACACACACACACACACACATTCAAAACACACACGTGCACGCGCGCACACACTCTCAGATCTCTGTGTTTTCTTCCCATACAGGCCAGCGTTGTCAAGGAGACCGATCAGTGTTCTGCCAGATGGAGGTTTTGAAGCAATACTGTTCTCTGCCAGGGTACCAGAGGATGTGCTGCAAGTCCTGCAGTAACTCCACCCTCGCCCCCTCCAGCAGCCCCCCCACCAGGGTCACCACCTCCTCCACCACCAGTCCACCCATGGTCACCTCCCATCCTGCCCCTCTGCCCCCACCTGAGATAAGATACCACAGGCCACACCTGGAGTCCACACCTACACACACACCTGTACACACTGTATACACAACACACACATCTATACACACAGCGCACACCTCTACACACACCATGCACACACCTACATACACCACACACGTACATGCACGCACCAAACATACAAATACAACTATTGCTTCTGATTATAGCACACCATCAACTATGGATGTTGAATATACCACACACACACCATCAACTATGGATGTTGAATATACCACACACACACCATCAACAAGGAATCTTGAATATACCACACACACACCAACTATGGATGTTGAATATACCACACACACACCATCAACTATGGATGTTGAATATACCACACACACACCATCAACAAGGAATCTTGAATATACCACACACACACCATCAACTATGGATGTTGAATATACCACACACACACCATCAACAAGGAATATTGAATATACCACACACACACTCTCAACTATTGATGTTGAATATACCACACACACACCCTCAACTATGGATTTTGAATATACCACACACACACCCTCAACTAGGAATCTTGAATATACCACACACACACCCTCAACTAGTAATCTTGAATATACCACACACACACCATCAACTATGGATGATGAATATACCACACACACACCATCTACTATGAATGTTGAATATACCACACACACACCATCAACTATGGATGTTTCTTATACCACACACACACGCTTAACTGTGGATGATGAATATACCACACACACACCATCAACTATGGATGTTGAATATACCACACACACACGCTTAACTATGGATGATGAATATACCACACACACACCATCAACTATGGATGATGAATATACCACACACACACCCTTAACTATGGATGTTAAATATACCACACACACACCCTCCACTATGGATGTTAAATATACCACACACACACCCTCCACTATGGATGTTAAATATACCACACACACACCCTCCACTATGGATGTTGAATATACCACACACACACCATCAACTATGGATGATGAATATACCACACACACACCCTCCACTATGGATGTTGAATATACCACACACACACCATCAACTATAGATGTTGAATATATCACACACACACCATCAACTATGGATGATGAATATACCACACACACACCATCAACTATAGATGTTGAATATACCACACACACACCATCAACTATGGATGATGAATATACCACACACACGACCTTAATAGTTTTCAAGCCAAAGCCAAAGAACGGCAAGAAAAGTGACTTACTCAAAAAGCTAAATACAAAGAAAAAACCTAAACCAAAGATGGTTCCAAAGAAGTACCCTCAACCAAAGGTGGTTCCAAGGAAGAACCCTCAACCAAAGGTGGTTCCAAGGAAGAACCCTCAAGCAAAGGTGGTTCCAAGGAAGAACCCTCAAGCAAAGGTGGTTCCAAGGAAGAACCCTCAAGCAAAGGTGGTTCCAAGGAAGAACCCTAAACCCAGAACAGTTCCAAAAATGCCTGCTCAACCAAAAATTGTTCCAAAAATTAATCTTCTACAGAATAAAGTTCCCACAAAGAATCGGCAACCAAATAAAGTTCCCGAAACTAATATTCAACCAGTTAAAGTTCCTAAAAAGAATCTTAAACCAAATAAAGTTCCAAAAAAGAACCCTCAACCAAAAACAGTTCTAAAGAAGACTCAACCAAAAGTCACAACAAAGAAATCTCAGACAAAACCTCCCCCAAAAAGTCAGCCAAAGCCAGGTTCTAAGAAGAACATTGCTTCAAAAGTAGCAGAGAACCAGAAGCCTCAACCAACAGCTGTTCCACAAAATAACCCTCAAACAAAAACAGCTGAAAAGAAGAACCCTCAATCAAAACTAGTTCAAAAAAAGGACCCCCCACCAAAACCATTTCAGAATACTCCTAGACCAGTACTGGTTCAGAAATATGACCCTCCACCAAAATCCTTTTCAAAAAATACCGTTCAACCATTTAAAGTTATAAAACATGACCCTCCACCAAAAAAGGTTCCACAAAAGAACAGTCTACTTCAGATGTCAGAAACCACCACATCCCCAGCCTACCACACAACCAGGGAGAACCCTTCCTTTACCCTCCAGTCGAGCACAGGAACATACACCACCACTCCAAGCATCCACCACACCAGTTCTAGAACTGTCAATATGACCTACATCAGTAACAACACTAAGGTGACCCCCAGTGAAGTCTTCTATGACATTTCGTGGACTGGAACCACAACTCCCAGCAGCCTCTTCAACGATGATGTCATAAACCCCACCGAAACCATTTTTTTGGATGAAGTCACAGTGTCGAGCGGAACCATTCCCTTTCACGATTCTCCAATCTCTGGTGTAACCATCCCCTATAGTGACATCACAGGATCCAGCAGTGGTGATGTCGCAATAAACAGTCGGGATGACATCACAATTCCCAGCGGAACCTTGCCCTACAGTGATGATGCCATAATATCCAGCGGAACTGTGATGTTTGATAGTAATGATGATGTCACAGTGTTTGTCCCCACGGCTTTTGGTGATAATTGGTCAGATGTAACCACCTCTACCTGGCTGGACCTTCCAGAGTACATCCCTCTCAGTGTCACTGTCCCCATGGAAACCCCGACACCCCCTCCAGAAATGACCTCCACTTCTGCATCTCCGACAACAATCACCATGACAACAGAGCGGAGTCTTGCCCAGCCTACTGGGGAGGAAAGCAACTCCATCGAACTCCCCAACGGGAATGGGGGCGGAGAAAACTACCTGTCCCAGACCAATCAGATCGCGCGGCGCAGAGTGTTCCTCCGGGAACGCACGCGCAACAAACGCATCGAAGAGCTGCTGGAAGAGAAGAGAAACTTCCTGCTCCGCATGAAGAGAGGACACAGCGCCTGACTGACCCCCACCCACCCCTCCCCCCGGTCCTAAAACCCCCTGGTTCTCTCTTATAGAGATGGACTTCTGCTGTGGCAGACTGACTTTATATCAGCTAGCCTGACTGCTAGCTCCTGGGACCTACATCTGGGCCAGACACACACTCACACACACACAAGAAGCAACCTAGCAAACTGGACTGCCGTGTGCCCTTATCTCTGAGCAACAACAACAAAAACACACATCTTGGTGTCTTCGTGGTCATGTACAGCTCTATGAGTGAATCAATTATTCTAGAAGGTTTCTATCGTCTTCTGTGCCAAAAGGTCACCGAATCGTGACTTAATCATGTGTATCATATTTTCTAGAAGAAAAAAAAATAAAGAAAAAAAATAAGAATAAATGCCTTTTTATATCGACAGCATTCTCTAATAGAAACTTTCAGGGTGCGTTTTGTTTTGTATCTTATGGGACCAACTGTGACCCAGGCATCTGTACCATAGCTGTACATATCACAAACCTAATGTTGAATATTTATTAAAGTTCATATGCCTGTGGTATTTACATTTGGACTTGGGTGCCACATTTGTTATTCCTACAGTCCTTCCTAGAGGACTGTTTATGCAACAAAAACTCTCTCTCTCTCTCTTTCTTTCTCTTTCTCCCTGTCTCTCTCCCTCTCTCCCTCAGTCTCTTTCTCTCACACACTGTGTCTCTCTTCCTCTCTCGCTATCTCCATCTTTCCCTTCCCTCCTCGACATCCCTTCTAAATGTTAGCAGTGAGCTAGGGGAGGTGCCCCACTAGAGGGAGACAGACTACCAGCTGCCTTATCCAGCATCCAGGATGCTTCACCTGTCTCAGCCCACATCACCCTGCAGGGCCACCAGCACCACCCTGCAGGGCCACCAGCATCCCCCTGAAGGGCCACCAGCACCACCCTGCAGGGCCACCAGCACCACCCTGCAGGGCCACCAGCACCACCCTGCAGGGCCACCAGCATCACCCTGCAGTGTCTAACTGGACACTGATCCAAAAACCCAGGATGATTTAAGAGTTTCTTGAGTTTTTGGTGAACTAATTTATTAATCCTGCCAGAATCTTCTGGTCTCATAAGCGTGTTCTGTGTTCTCTGATCAGAACCCCTTAGTGGTGCTGGTGATGTATTCTGAATGAACTGCATTCTGGGAACACCCAGTCAAAGGAAATTATTTGAGAGCTGCGGGCCTCTGAATGATTCATGTCTGCTATGGAAATGGTCCATGTGTACACCTGTGTGTGTGTGTGTGTGTGTGTGTCTGCCCCTGTGTGTGTGTGTGTGTGTGTGAGACAGCCTGACCCGTAGCAGTATAGAAAAACACCATGTGGCAGCATGACTCACCTTCTCCATCATCTTTGCTCCCTTCTATAAAAAGACTTGCTCTCATAATAGACCTGGGATGGGGATAGTCACTGAAGCGTTATCGTTCTTACTCACGCTGCTCGGTCACGCACACAAACCGAAGCGCTGCAGCAGCTGGAAGACTTTGAACGCTCCTTATCTGAGGCCTCATCCCTGCCACGGATGAGGGTTCCTCTCTGCTGCTTCAGGTCCGACCGTTTAAGTGAACGGATTCATCTTTACTGGTTCGTGTCTACTGATTTGTGTGTCTGCTTCATGTCTAATGCTTCCTCTCGGCTCCCCTCTACAAAAGCTTGCGTGTTGGTGCGTCTCCTACACGGACCCTTGATCAAGATCTTGAGCCGTGACGTCTGCCTGCCGGTCGCCAGGCCTCCCTGGGGGATTCTCTGAAGGCAGGATGTGTTAGTTTTCATGGAAGCCATCCTCTCAACCTCCTGGCTTCTCAGTACTACTTGTTGTTCTTCAGAAGACACAAACAAACCCCACAGTGTCTCTGTCTTTCCCACTCCCCCATTCCTCCTCCCCCTTCCCACCCCTTCCTCCCCCAGGGATGCGCTTGTTGTGCCTCCGTCTCTTATCGGGATGGTCACAGGCTCTTTCAGGAGTCTCCCAGTGGAGGATAAAGGTGTTCAGCTCCATCTGTGATATTACACACACACACACACACACACACACTGCAGAGTCCCTAGACGCGCAGACACACCCTGCAGACTCCCTGGACACACAAACACACACACACACACAGATCTTTCAGCGTTATCACAAGCATGCATGTATAATGCTATAGATCCATCACTGCTGATGGTTTTCCCTGACGACCATCTGTCTCACAGGATTTCAAGGTCAACGCCAGGAATGTGGTCAGTCAAGTAGGCAAGATTCCTCGCTCTCTGTTTCTCTTCTTCACTCTCTCTGTCTTTCCCTCCCTCCATCAATACAGCTGGCCAATGACAGCGCTCGAGGTAAAGATGTGGATGGTGCTGCTATTTTTAGAATCAGGGAAGGAGGGCAGACTGAGAGCAAGGGAGGGAGGGAGAGAACGAGAGAGGGGGGGTGTGAGGAAAACATCTACATTTTGCCATCGCCTGTGGATAGACTCAGTCAGAGCTACAGAGCACGCTCAGACGCGAGCCCTGAATCGAACTGCGGAGACGCACAGTCACTGGACACACACACACACGAAGGCTCACAGAGGACTCTGCGCACACACAGAACACACTCAGGAGAGGACAGCAGGCTGGACACACACAGGAGAACAGAGATAAGGACGAAGAACAGGCTTTGATACACGTCAACTGAATTCAGGTGAGTTTTTCCAGTTCTGGGAAGTGACATTTGAACGATAGAGCATGTAGATGTTACACTGCGCTCGCTGATGTTTGCCCAGGTCAGTCTGAGAATAGAACAGCTCTCAGGCAGGTGTGTGTGTGTGTGATTAACCAGGGGTGCATCAGGAGTGTGTGTGGGGGAGCGCAGTGAGAGTGTGTGTGCTCAAGGTGGGGCTCTATTTTTAGCCAGGGCTGCACCTGGAGCACGCAGTCTCCGCTGCTCTGTTTAGTCTATTTCTGGAGCGGCGGTTGGTACTGAAATACAGCCGGAGTGTCGTTCAGACTTCAATCGTTAGAGAGAGCAGGAATACATACAGACTATCCCCTGTACTTAGAACCACTCCTGTACATTGACGCTGCCAAAGAGGAATATGTTTATTCGTTTGTTGATGCAGTCCTGTTGGTGACCACTAGGTGTTGTTAACGCTGCTGCTCTTGAGGAGAGGAGAGAGATTAGAAAAGAGTGATAAGAAATGAGAGACCATTTCAACAGGACTGCTCTGACTGTGTCTCTCTCTCCTGTCCTTGCGTCCCTCAGAGTCCGACCATGCGCCCTCGGTCCTCTCTGCTGGCCAAGAGAAGCCTGCTGCTGCCCACCATCTCCGAGGGTTACGAGGAGCTGACGAGGCACCAGGCTAGCCTGTCCTCTGAGGACTACCTGCTGTCCATATGCCAGCTGGCCTGCCCCCCCTTCCCCCCTCAGGGCTCCGCCTCCCCCTCTGATGTCATCAACACGCGCCAGAAGAACCCTCTAAACCAGAGGCTGTCACGGCTCAACGCTCAGGACCGGCGTCCAGCGACCTTTGACCCTGACCACGGACAGGAAGCTCATGGGAGAGAGGTCGGTGATGTCATCAGTGCTCGCCAGGGTGAGAAGAGGGAGGGAAATGAAGAGGCTGTGTTTGGTTGCCATGGTGCAGTGGATCCCTTAGAGTATCTCTATGGATACCAGGAAAACCCTGCCCCTTTCACCTGTCAGTTAGGGAGCCTGAGGCAGCGATTGGCTGAAGCAAAGGGTGGGAGGAGGAAGGGGGAGGGACCAGAAGGACAGACACTCCCCCATACGTTCTCCCACTCCTGCCACATCCCCACCCTCCATCCTCAAGCTGCCCAGCGCACCTCCTCCCTGCCCCACACAGCCTCCCAGCCAGCCCCCCAGCCAGCCCCCCAGCCAGCCCCCCAGCCAGCCCCCCAGCCAGCCCCCCAGCCAGCCCCCCAGCCAGCCCCCCAGCCAGCCCCCCAGCCAGCCCCCAGCCCCATTGTCAGCCACCACGCCCAGCCTGCCAGCCCAGAGAAAGGAGGGAGGAGCCAGGGAGGAGGGGGGAGGCAGGAAATGAAGCAGTCTCTGATGGGTCAGTGGATGTCAGACTGGCGTGGCTGGGTGTGGAGAGAGAGGGGCGTGCGAGCCTGCGCTCTGCCTGCTATCGATGAGATGTGAACTTCCAGGGGGTGTGGGGGCACACGCAGGCAAAAGGACATGTGGTGCAGCATCACTAGGACTCTCAGAAGGTTCAGGAAGGTTCTAGAACGTTCCTCCGCATGGCTGGAATACCTGCTGAGCCGGTGACCAGCTGCAGCATCACGCTGCCAGAGACACAACTGTGACAGTGGGACTCGGATGCTCAACTGTAAATCATTCCGATCATGTTTTGTTACAATCATAAGTTAACTACTTATTCGGGAAAAAATACAAATGAAACACACACACTCTACGCATGCTAGTTTACACACACAAAAGCATGCTTTCCTACACACACACACAGAAATTCACACAGAGCCACAAACCAGAGACCCACTTCTTGATATAGTCTGAGAAGACGATTAGAAGTTCTCAAATTCTCTGTGGAACAGTTATGATATGTCACAGTCAGTCAGTCTGCCTGTCTGGGAACTGTGGTTGAATAAACAGTGTTTTCATACGGTGTTTAACTGTGATAGTTACTGCCTGGCTGCTTCTAACCAACTGCATGGATTCCAGCAAGAGTTAGGATCCAGCTGGTTTCTATGGTAACAGTCGAGGGATTCCATGGTGATAAACAATAGAATCTTGATTTTGAGCGTAGGCCACACACACACACGTTCACGAGTACCCACAAGCAAACACACACACACACACCAGATCATTCACTCATAGACACACAGAAATGCACAGACATTAGTCCAGCACACGTTTAAAAAAGAATTCCCTTAAATCTAAAGATGACCAGTCGACACAGTTTCCAGGTACACATTAGGAAGATATGAACCCAGACTGTTTGTACCTCAGAAACAGTGACAGGAAGTGAGCTGTATGTTCGCATGTTGTTTTGGCCGCACTGATGCAGCTTTCAGGACCGCAGTGGTGCTGCTGTGGTCAGCGCTCGGAGCGCCGAGCTTCACTCTGTGGTTCAGTATCCTGCTGCATTCTGCAAAGCACCCAACATAAGGTGTGTGTGTGGGGGGGGGGGGGGGGACTGTAGCTGTACACCAATATCAGAGTGTAAAACTGGATATTTAAATATATTTTGAATATTTGGTTCCCGTGGAGCTCATCTCTTTCGTGTACTTAATAACCGTAGATCACAAACTGAAAAAAGGCACATAATCTCAAAACCGTACATCACAAACTTAGAAAAAGGCACAGAATCTCTAAATAAGCATATCCGTTGGAGTTTCCAGATCTTAGCACGTCAGCCTTCTGATGCTGGTGCCGTCCTGGAACCGGACAGTGAACAGGAACAGGTGCTGAAAGTAGCAGTACTCTCCGACGGAACCAATCATCTGATAAAACTCCATATCATTCTGGTCTGTTGTCCAGTAAAGCAGTGGTTCTCCACCCTGGTCCTCAGGGCCCACAGTCCTGCATGTTTTCAATGTTTCCCTGCTCCAACACACCTGATTTAAATGAATGAGTCACTATGAAGCTCAGCAGAAGCCTGATAAATACAATTCATTTGAATCAGGTGTGTTGGAAGGGGTAAACATCTAAAACATGC
This sequence comes from Protosalanx chinensis, assembly GCA_030340685.1. NCBI lineage: Eukaryota > Metazoa > Chordata > Actinopteri > Osmeriformes > Salangidae > Protosalanx > Protosalanx chinensis. The sequence continues at coordinate 11,074,882 of CM059330.1, forward strand.
AGGACAGTGGGCCCTGAGGACCAGGGTTGAGAACCACTGCAGTAAACAACACAACAACAACAAGAGAGAGGAGGATTTCCCTGCTGCTAATAACACTGAGGTCTGAGAGCTCTGCTCCAGCCTAAAAAGATAACTACTAATCACAAAGTGCAGTGTGATACTGATTACTAATGACTGGAACAGTCATTGGTTAATATCCCTGTCGATCAAGTCAATTATTCAGTCTTCTTAGTCATGTTATCAGATCATGAGTCATGTTATTACATCTTTTGTCATATTAAATACCACCGCTGTTCTACGGTTACCGTCTACGGTAATTAATATCGCTACAATTGAAGGATTAATCACGTTACAATTGATTTTCTTGGGTGACTAAAGTGCTGAATAGTCAAGTGTAGATCTTGTGGAAACTTGTGAGAGTTTAGGTGTTTTCCATGAGGTATCAGAAAAAGCAGGCAGAATCAGGGGGAGAGAGAGAAAGAGAGAGAGAGAGAGAGAGAGAGAGAGAGAGAGAGAGTGAGAGAGAGAGAGCGAGAGAGAGAGAGAACTAACCACAGGTTGCTGAGGTGTCCGTAGTTCTCAGTATTGTGATGCATGCAAGTGCTTTTTTTTTTTTACCAAAGATGTCGGTAATGTAGCAATACTTTCAGAGCCCATACTTCTGTACTTTAACTTTAACCAATTGTCTTTTTAAACAGGAGTAGCTGTACTTCTACTTGAGTGAAGGATGCGTTTATTCCTGCCTTTCACACACACGCACACAAAACATCGTACACTTACATCCTAACACATGCACTAACGTACATACCTGTCTGAAACATGCAAACACACACACACAAAAAAGACACATCTTCCATTACCCTTTCATTTACAACCCAAACTGTTATCTTGTTTGCCAATACAAACAGCTTGTGGCAGGCAGTCACCACATTGACCCAGATATGTGTCCTGTTTGGTTAGTTTGGTCTGTTACATCACAGGTACAGGGTCATCTAAAACGCCATAGAGGAAAGGATCTTATGATGGATTATTTCACTATTATCTTTTACGACATTTATTTTACTACTACTACTTTGTATTTTGTATATTTTTTCTAAATTACTGACACCAGCAAAAATCTACCATAGTACTTGTTACTTCCCATCTCTGGTATAAAAAAAAAAACAATAGCGTGTGTCGCAATACTGAGAACTATAGACTCCTCAGCTACATGTGGTTTACACATTTTTTGTTCTACGACCTTCTGCTTATAGTGTCAAGAAATATATATTACAAATACTGTACATAGAGATACTTTGCACAACTATGTCTCTGCCTCCTCACAGTTTGTTGCTATTACTATACTCAGTCCCTTCCCCATAATAAACCTTAGTCAAATACTAGGTCAAATATAATACATAGATGGATAAAAGTGGGTTATAGATGCAGGTAAGAGATGGTTACGTGGAGTCAATGTACTATCATTAAATATCTTCTAGAAGCATGTGGCTGATGGATGACTATTGGCTGCTGGGTATGGTAATGTTGGGTATAGGCTGCTGGGTATGGTAATGTTGGGTATGGTACTGCTGGGTATGGTAACGTTAGGTATGGTAATGTTGGTTATGGTACTGCTGGGTATGGTAATGTTGGGTATGGTACTGCTGGGTATGGTAAAGTTAGGTATGGTAATGTTGGGTATGGTACTGCTGGGTATGGTAATGTTGGGTATAGGCTGCTGGGTATGGTAATGTTGGGTATGGTACTGCTGGGTATGGTACTGCTGGGTATGGTACTGCTGGGTATGGTAATGTTGGGTATAGGCTGCTGGGTATGGTAATGTTGGGTATGGTACTGCTGGGTATGGTAATGTTAGGTATGGTAATGTTGGGTATGGTACTGCTGGGTATGGTAATGTTGGGTATAGGCTGCTGGGTATGGTAATGTTGGGTATGGTAATGTTGGGTATGGTACTGCTGGGTATGGTAATGTTGGGTATGGTACTGCTGGGTATGGTAATGTTGGGTATAGTAATGTTGGGTATGGGCTGTTGGGTATGGTACTGCTGGGTATGGTAATGTTGGGTATGGTAATATTGGGTATGGTAATGTTGGGTATGGGCGGCTGGGTATGGTACTGCTGGGTATGGTAATGTTGGGTATGGTAATGTTGGGTATGGGCGGCTGGGTATGGTACTGCTGGGTATGGTAATGTTGGGTATGGGCTGTTGGGTATAGTAATGTTGGGTATGGTAATGTTGGGTATGGTAATGTTGGGTATGGTACTGCTGGGTATGGTAATGTTGGGTATGGTAATGTTGGGTATGGGCGGCTGGGTATGGTACTGCTGGGTATGGTAATGTTGGGTATGGGCTGTTGGGTATAGTAATGTTGGGTATGGTAATGTTGGGTATGGTAATGTTGGGTATGGTAATGTTGGGTGTGGTAATGTTGGGTATGGTAATGTTGGGTATGGGCTGCTGGGTATGTTGGGTGGGGGTGGGCTGGGCATGAAAAAAGCAACTTTGTGGTTGATGAGGGACTTTCAGTTTCCACTACGGAAACTTCCCTTGGTCACAGATATACTGCAGCATCTAACGTGACTATAAGAGGAGCTTGTCTCTGCTCACACTTCCAATCAGCTCTCATCACCAGCAGCATAACCAGACCTCGGTTCCACGGCAACATGCTGACAACCACCACCATGACAACCAGAGTCCTGATGCTCCTTGCTGTGTTCGTCTGTGTGGCGCTCTCTCAGCGTGAGTACATCATATCCCTGTGTTATTACTGCGTGGTAACTGTGTGATTATGACATTATTATTGTGTTGTTGTCATGTTGTTACTCTGATGTGTGATTGCTGTATTATTACTGTTAATAATACGGCACTGAAAATGTGGCAAGGTTAGGTATTATACTAATATGTTGATAAACATATTATATTATTATTATTATATGTCTTTACATTATGTATCATGAATGATACAGTTGTAGTTTGTCGGTTCTAGTTATACAAAAGTTCTACAACAAAATAAAATAATATCTATCTATCTGTCTATCCATCTCTCTATCTCTCCCTCGCGCTCTCTGTGTCTCTCCCTCAGCAGGCTTAAGCAGTCAGCGTTGTCTCTGTCGCAGGACTAACAGCAGACTGCGCTCCCAGCCCTCAGACGTGGAAGACATCCAGATCCACCCAGCAGGAAACTTCTGTGATCGCATGGAGGTTGTGTAAGTTCACATCAAGCCACCTATCCATCCTGCACAGCGGACTTCAAAAGGTTCCCGAAATTAGACAAATTGCATATTTCCAGCTAATGTGTTTTTACAGATTGAAAATTATGTTTTACTTTGTAGTTGTTTTGCGGCTGACTGATATAAACCCAGCGACTAAATGAAGTGATTGATGAGGACACAAAAATGAATACAAAATTGATCGATTTTCTGTGGTTAACGAGGTCACATCCTGTTCCTGTAGTGTGAGTCTGAAGAATGGTCTGCAGTACTGTCTGGACCCCAATATGAAGCTGGTTCAGAAGATGCTCAGAAGCTTCACGTAAGAAACATTGTCCGACATGGCAAACTTGCACAGTTGTTGGTCTATGTCTGGCACACTCTTGTTTGCAAGTGTGTTAGTATTAGTGAACTTGTGTGTGTATACATATGCATGTTTACGTATGTGTATGTGTGTGTGTGTGTGTGTGAATGTGTAGTTGACTGATTTCCTGTTTGATCTACTTGAACAGGAACAAGCCCACACCTACCCTCGCACCTCAGCTTCCAGAGCAACGCTGAACCATGACAGCTGTAACTCTGAGACTCTCCCTCCCTCAAGGATGAGCGTTCTTTTAGCTGAAAGCCAAATATTTCAAATCTTACACAAACTATAGTTTAGTTATAGTGGTCTTCTTGTCATTTCTTCCTTCTTGTCATTTTTTTTTACCATTCTAAAATATTTCAGTCTGTCCTGTCTGTTTTGCACATAAGCTATGAGGCAATAAACTTTGTATATGTATATTTATATAATTTTTTTCATTCCAACCTTAAAGTTTATACTAATAAACCAAATATTGGTAGGAGAGATTTCTCTTTTAGCCCCAGACTGGGTCCCAGCGTGGGACTGGTGTAACCGTCGCCACCTTGTGGTGATATCTGAACAGTACAGTAGGTTCAAGATAAACGCAGTAAAGCCAAGAGAGCAGGTGGCCAGCAGGTGAGAAGCCCAGGAAAGGTGCAGGAGGAGGGGTTGGGGTGAGAGGGTGATGATGGGGAAAGAGAGGGGGGTGGAACACACACAACCACAGTCGTCACACGCTTCTGGACACAGAGACGATAACAAGTCTTCCCCCAGTGGCTTATAAATCTAAGCCTCCTCTTGCGTAACACTTCCAGTGCCTCTGGGTATCACATGATGTTCCTTGAGGCCATAAGTGCGTACATGGGGGAACCCGACACTCTGATCATCATCAAGTCCCTGCTGCTAAGTTTAGGCAGACGGGAGACCTGGCCAGAATGTGTTCCCATTCCAGTACAGGGAGGTGTGTCCCTCCCTATTACAACTATTACACACTCCATGCCACATGGTGGTAATAGTGTGCAATAGTGTGTGTGTGTATGGGGGGGGGGGGGGGGGGGGGGAATTAAACACCCTAAACTGACTGACAGTTCACCTTCTCACCCTGGCTGAGGAGCTGAGAGTGTGTTAGGGCAGGTGTGTGGGAGTGGCACTGAAGGCCATGTCCTAAACACACTATGCATGTCCATTAAATATATAAACACAATGTACACACTATGCTCTTTTATAAAGCTCTCTCTTGGAAGTCGCTTTGGATAAAAGCGTCTGCTAATGAACACATGTACTTGTACATGTTCGGGGTCTATCACGTTGCTATGCTCAATGACTGATGCTCTTTGTAAAAGCTCTCTCTTGTAAGTCGCTTTGGATAAAAGCGTCTGCTAAATGAATAAATGTAAATGTATCATTCCTATGACAGTACACCAATGGTCTGAAGATTGGTAACTGGGCTTTAAGGAATTTGTTTCACATTTACAATTCTGACCTCAGACTGATCAGTTCCGCTGGCTCCGCCCGTGAAAAGCAAAATGCCCCTCTTCTCCTCCATCCTGCAGCCATGCCTGAACCCACCCGCGTTTGTTTGCTCAACAATTCCGCTGATCGTGTCGAGCGCAGAGCACGAGCACAGAGCACGAGCGACACTTGACTAGCGGATAAAGTCACAGCAGCTTGTTAAGAAAAGGTGAGTTATAAAGTAGGCTTTGTCATGGTGTGAATACGACATTAATGGACTGTTATTGTTTTGCCAAAAATATATATATGGTTCGGGTTTATAAATGTGCCCATGTAAAAATTATAATTAATAATAATTTATTGATGAAAATGCCGCAAAAAAAATCTTGTAGAGTCGTACATTTTTAGAATGATTCTATATCTGCTAAATCACGATAGGCTAATTGTATGTTGTATAGTTATTTATTTTATCACGCCATAAGCTACTGTTTTTGCAAGTCACTGTTGAATAGACTGGTGCCTGACGTTGACAGCTGAAGCGAAGATGAGGCCAAATATTTGATCAAATGTACACTCAGCAGGGACCATTCAGTTATTATACCTGTGACCTGTATGTGTATAAAGGATAGCCCACAGCACCTTAAAAGTCATGACGACCCACCAATGTTAAGTTAAATGCTTTGTAGATAAGGCTTTGACACCAGACATACATGTGACCAATCATCACTGGAGAGTTGCAATAGTAGGAAAACAAAGTCCATATTCTTTTATTGCTGAGATTCATGATACAGCACAGCTCGCTGCTGTTTCATACACTCTTCACCTACTGAGCCTCAGTGAACCCGCTTCACACCCAGACCTGTGAAGACTTAGAAGGAGTGTGTGGTATGTGAGAGGGGGTAGTAACATCTCTCAGACATGGCCAGTGGCCTTTCCCTGTGCTGGTAACCAAACCCGGGGGTCTATTTAGGGGGTGGGACTGTGGCCTGGTACACTATGCTCTGGTCTGAATGGACACGATTTGCCCTAAATCTCAAGCTTCTATCTGAGATCTCCACCTCCCCAAACCTGTGGCCTGCTCTTGACGTCGGGGGGTCAATATGCACAACCCTGCAGCTGTGTAGATAGCGGCTCAGTGCCTTCGACTTTGGCCTTATATGACTCAGGCATCCAACTCTTTGCACAACTGTAGGAGGCAGAGCAGGTACAGACCTCAGCAGCGTCGCAGCCCCTCCAGCCTCTCCCACACCGCCAAGGCTTCCTGTCCTGGTCCGACGACAACATGGGGTCAGGTCAAGGCGACACGCCAGGTACTTCATACACACTCTCCTCAACATGTTAACACAACAGTGGTTAATTAATTTGATCTTGTATTAGTAGGCCATGTTTGAAGTCTGGGATCATGCACCGTGACTTTAGCACCAGCGTTAGCTTGTGGAGTCACTGTGGTTGATGCGGTAACCCTAAACCTGCTGCCCTCTACAGCCCTGGAGTCAGGGATGCCCTCCGGCCTGTTTGGGGCCCTATCTTCCCCCATGGGCATGAGCCGGCACGCCTTCACCTATGATGAGGCGCTGGACGCTCCCATGCACTCCCCTCCCCCCGACATGAGCTTTGGCCCTTTTTGGAAAGACCCCGTCATCCCACAACGAAAGTTCAAGATGATTGCAGAGGTGCGTGTGCGTCCGTGTGGATATGAAGCCTCGCTCTGTGTTGACGCTGTGTGTTAAACAGTGACCTGTGTGTTGTCAGGAGGATGAAGGGGGTTCGTCCAGGGCTCAGCGGGGCCCGTTTGAGGTTAAACCCTCTGCTCCGCCTCCATGCCCTGTGGTCAAGACCAAGGCCTCCTCCCTGGTGAACACCCTCATGATCAGTGAGTCCAAATGGGTTTTTATGTTTTGAACATAATTCTATGACTCCCTAGCACCCTCAGTCTGAAGTGAGAACCCCTCATTGTCTTTAGAGGTTGGTTTGTGTTTCGAATGAGCAGCAGAGCCTGTAACGTTGTCCTGTGTCCTGCAGAGCAGACCCAGCAGAGCCTCCAGAGGTTTGAGCACCAGGCGGGCCTGACGGAGGCTGGCTACTCCCCCCACAGGGGCCTGTCTGCGGAGGAGACACGCTTCCACCGCCTGGCCGAGGGACCCCTGCCTGTGAGTACTGTAGCTCGGAAACACTCACGCCCTGGTCTGCTCTTCCAGAGTCATTAGCCCCAGCCCCCTCAGACACATACCCATACAGGGAGTAGGGATCAGGTGCGAGGTGAATCAAATCCTTTCTATAGCCCGTTTTACAAGCAATGTCACAAAGGGCTTCACATATGCCCATAGAACAACCTCCAACCAACCTAAACCCTCACGGAAGACAAGGAAAAACTCCCAGAAAAAAAATCACAAAAAATTGAAGAAACCTTGGGAGGAGCAATTCAGTGAGGGGATCCCCTCCTCCAGAGACAGTTTGTGACCGTTGGTGAAGCGGTGATGGTTGTGATTCCCCTGACAGTGGTGCCATTACATGAATTATTATTAATTCATGTTCAAAGGTGGATGTTACAGTATGGTGCTCGTGTTAGTGTGTATGCCAACATGTGTGTTTACTGAGAGGATGATTAACTAGTGCTGTTGTCCAGCTGCCAGATATCCCACCCCACTCAAAGGCCAATCAAACAGTCCCCTCTCGGCCCCATGTGGCCAGGGTTGAAGATAGGACTGACGCTCTGGCTGCAGTAATATTCATGTGGTTTTTGTTTAGAGCTTCAACAAAAACTGTTTGTGCAGCTACAAAAGTAGTATGTCCGACAACAGGAATGTGCTTTCTTTATTGATTTTCTGAAACGAGGATGTTTGTGTGCAAAACACAGTCCCCAATATTAAGAAAATCCTTTATTATTTATTTACAGCAGCAGAGTAACAGTACAGCACTCAGGGTGACAGGGTAAAATATAAACTAAAGAAGATACAATATAATACAGTATATTAAAAATCAAGTAGAGGTATGGATCTAGGATGGATATTGCACATAAGTGGGAGAGAGTTAAGTGTGATAGTGACCTACAGACAAGTTAATGCACGTAAAGAATAGTTAATAATATTGCACATTGTAAGTATTTCGATTTGCTGCTAATTAATTTGGGCTCAGAAGAACCATCTTTGTGGTTCAAGGTATATAAATCAGTAAAATATAAAATGGTATTGATGCTTTGGTAAACAAATTACGTAATACTGTGTTCCCTGTGGTCTGCTGTGAGCGTTGCCATGCAACGACGCCCTTGAATGTGTCGAGCCCCTTTATTTCCCGGAATCCACCAATCAGAGAGCTCGTTACAAAGACCAGTTTTTAGGCTATTTATCTTTTTCGTACACGGTGTTCAGCTACGTATTATTCGCCTCGTTAACAAGAAAAAGTCGACTAAAATGGATAAAATGAAAGAGTGGGTCGGAATGGACAGCGAAAGAAACCATCTTTTGAAAAGGTATACTTTTATGTGTTTGGGAATTTGATGGAAACATAGACTAACTCGAGCTAACATTGTGGTCCAGGCCCTCAGAGGAAGCTTTAGCTCGGCCTGGTGATGTGATAAACATCACATCTGGGCTCACTGGGTCCCTAAACTATCTTATCTATATCAAAACCAATACATCTACATTCATATCCTAAGGGTGAAGAGTTATTGAATCAGGTCGCAAGCGTTCGGTTAACGATTTGTTGTTACTACGACTAGTGGTGCTAGCTCGCTAAGCTAACCGAGCTCGGACCCTGCCAGCGTTCCTGTGTTGGTGAATGTGTTTGGCAATGGCGCTGAATATGATCAAATAAAACCTTTAATTATATATAGCTAACTCCAGCCCTACACATACTGTAATATAAATACATAGTCTTCTCTAATACAGCCTAATAATATATATCATAGTTATACAGTACTGTAACTCGCAGTAAGTGATATATCTTTATTTTCATCTTTATTTGTCATTGTCACAAGGTACAACGAAATTGAAAGTGCTTCTAGTCAGTGCAAAAAGTAAAAACCTAGTGCTAAAATAACTAATAAGTGTTAAAATAACTAGAATAAATATACCTGAGACATTAAAATGTACTAAAATGAATCAGATTAAACATATACTAAAAACACAATAAATACTAAATATGCTAAAAGAATAAAACTACATATAGACATACCTTCACATCCATTACACACCAAGTGTTATGGACTCTAGCTTGTATGATAAACAGCGTCCTGTGTCTGACCTTACAGGGCAGCTGTCATTAAACAGTAACCTAACCTCTAAGATCACATATATCACGGGGAACTTGTCAGCTGGTTGGAGGTTCTAGATATGGATTCGACGGGGGACAAGCTTGATATTTAGAGCATGTTCGCGTCAGGTTGAAATGGTACTTAAATAGAATTGAAGGAGGGAACTGGGTACAGTCACGACCCTCCTGCATCAGATGGGTGATTTTTCAGGATGCTAGAACGAACACAGACAGACAGAACCATGGAAGACGCAAAATCAAGTTCAGGATTAGGATACTATCCTCTAAAATGGAAGATGACCACAGATAATATTCTTCCAGAAGTAGTATTAACCAAAATAAACAGGATCAGAAAGGTAGGTTTGGGATAATGTGATGATCTGTTTTTGTTGCGGCTTTACAATCTGGAACTGTTGTGTTAATGCATGGATTAACATCTACTGCTTTTATCAGCTGTGGCTACAGTCGTCTTGTCTGACCACATTAGGACGCACATTACAGCATATTGCAGACATCGCCTACGCAGATGTGGTTTTACAATCTGACTCTGGCCTCCCGGCAACCTCCCATCAACCTCTCAGCCTGGCCTTTATCCCCCAAAGCAGCCTCTCCGTTTCTCTGACCCCATTCCCGTGGTCAAGGGCAACCAGACTGACGCATTTAAGAAAGAAAACATTCACTGGCCTTTGGCCTGTTTGATCACTGCTTTTCTGTCACAATCTTGTGTGTTTTGAAAGAGGCTGTGAATCAGTCTAATGCAGATTTTCTCTTTCCCTGCCCCTCTCTCTCTTTCTCTCTTTCTACCCCTCTCTCTCTTTCTCTCTCCCTGCCTTTCTCTCTCTCTTCCAACAGAAGTTGAGAGTGCCCATCGGGGACAAGGAGGAAAGGCTTTCAACATCAGCTCAATCCACCCCTTCTGTCACCCCCTGTGTAACCCCCTCTGTCACCCCCTGCGTCAGCCCCTGCACCAGCCCCCACGCCTCTCCAGCACCCAACCGCAGGTGAGCTCCTGATCCCACTCCTAGGGGGCCCCCTGGTGGCAAAAACCAGGACATCACCTGGTACCGCTGTCTGTTGTGATCTACAGATTAACATGATATGTATGACATGTTCAAAATGTTTTACTTAAGTATTTGCATAAATACCATCTCTACATAGTTGACAAACCTGCTTCTAATGTGTCATCTTGATGGCCTCTGACATTGTTGTTTGCCCTGTCTCTCTCTGGGGTGCAGGAACTGGTTCAGCCTGAGCCCTGCACTCCTCCCTGCCACACCGGAACTCAGCAGCACCAACCCAGCAGACATGGGAGGAAACGAGGGAGGACGAGGAGGAGCGGAGAGGTGGAGCCTGTTTGGAACACGGTCCTCCACCGACCCAGGCTCTGAGACCAACACAGGTGAGCAGTTCGGGCCTCCCGGGGGAGAACTTCCACCCTGGAGCCCCAGTATCATCATCACACGGCTGCTGTGGGAATAAACCACCCGGGGCTATGACAGAACACCTGTTCTCTGAACGGAACAGCAGGTCTGAACATCTCTCTGTGTCCCCAGGCTTCTCACTGCAGTCCTATTTTGGCCTTCCCAAGTCCACCACCCTGGACTCCATCAAGACCCAGGTCAGCCTCATGGTGGATGACCCGGCCAACTTCAACCCCCCCAAGATCGAGATCTCCGGCATCGAGTCCCAGAGAGTCGCCCAGCGACCTCACAAGCTGAAGCCTAGGGACATGAACGTTCTCACACCATCTGGTTTCTGATTCCCCCTTCCCCTTTCCTCCTACCACCTCCCCTTTCCTCAGTGACAGACCCAAGGCCCCTTTCTCCAGATGCAGAGGCACTGGAGCCCTCTCTGAGATACCTAAGATGCTCGTATCTAGTGCCAATCCCTCCCGGTCACTAAGTTGGGTTCGATTCATCCAGGCACAGCAGGTTCCCCCTGCTCCGCTGGTCTGACAGGCTGGTCCTCAGGTGCTCCACAATGCAGATACAGAAATAGAATAGAGTGTTGAAGTTGGAGTTCAGGGAGTTGAGAAATGCTGAGAGCCTTGAAACTCTCCTTGTGGTTCCCCTCCCCCCAGACAGACCTGCGTGGTCTGACTATTCACAGGGTCCCTCGCTTTTATGTAACCCACTAGTACTATGTATAGCACAGACACACACACACACAGACACACACAGACCAAGATAGACACACAGATACAAGCACAGCATAGTATAGCACCAACCATTTCGATCTTGTTACCACAATCTTGTATCTGGTGACTGAAAGTTTTTCCCAAGTGTGTTTGCTCCCAGCTTGTACTTTATTTTTAGGCAGTGGGGTCTTTGACTGTATCTACACTTGCTCTTCACTGGCTACTGTTGGCTCAGTTTAATCTTATTTTATATTTAAAGGGAGCATCTTAATGATATTAGCTTGTGAGTAAATTGATGAGTGAGTGGATTTTGCTAATATGGAATGAAATGAGGATTTTGAATTCAAAGGCATTTACACTGTTCTGCTTGAAATCATTTTGTGTAATTTTCTTTTGCCTGTATGTCAAATTATTTTCCTATCTTACCACTCATGGTGCAAAGTTATTGAGAGTCGTAAGTGGTTATTTGAGATGTTTTTATACTTTTTATTTTAACTTTTTTGTTCGTAAGTTAAATGTTAATTAATTGCTATACAGTTCTGCGGTCTCGTTGACCTTTGTAAATAAACCTGACGTTAACAAGTCTTTCTTTTTTGAGTCTTCAGTTAAGCTTCTCAGTCTGTCATTATAAACCCTATCATCGCCCAAATCTTTAAAAAATCTCCTTAGGAGCTCCTTTAAATGAATGTTCTCTTGACGTGATTCAGTGGCCTGTTGAATTATGACTGGAAGGCCTGTGGGGGCAGAGGTGAAAGGTCAACCTGTTCTGTCATCTTACGGCCAGCAGGTGGTGCGCGATTAAACATTATGGGTCACTAACAATAGGAGTCACGTTGTAAGTGTGACTTGACCTGTATAAAGGTCTATGAACTTGACCGAAGAAAGAATGTACGCGAGATAAAACCCCATCACATATCGCTAAACATGAACGGGTTCGTTTTCGGTTCGGTTTCGTTATGAATATAAACATTTTTGGTGCCCCACCCCCCCCAACCCACCACCACTTTAGTACCCCTCTTATCACTTGGTGCCCTCCGCGCAGCGCGTGATGTGAGCGGCGGTGCAGATGGAATGATCATCTTTCCAGGAAATGCAGCGGAAGGGAGAGTAAATACTGCGTAATGTGAAGAGCCCACAGGTAAGTCTGCATGTCATTTAAAGCGCCAACACAACGCGGACACGTGTCTCTCTCTGCTCCACCAGCTTAATGACACATCATCAGGAGATCAGAGGTTCTCTAAAAGGCTGGAGTATCACCCAGCACTGCCTCATTCACAAGAAAACCGGAATGGCCATTATCATGAAGATCATTCTATTCATACCAGTCCAGAAAACAACTCTTTGTATTTGAGAATGCGTTGGTGTATTACCAATGAAGTCTTTTCCTCTCTTGTCACCTTTGACCTTGCCGTAGCAGCATACCAGAGTAATGACAGGGATGTACCAGGTGGAGTTGAAGGATAGATGTGTCCTGACATGCAAATGTGAAGGTTCAACTTAAGGAGCCTTGAAGAATAAAGGCCCAGAATACTTTCTCTCATGCGGTAACTACTCTCTCTCTCTCTGTCTGTTGTGACTGGCCAGGTTACCAAGGTTAAAGGGATGCCACAGTCCTGATTTACCAGTCAGTCAAGGCCCTTAACAGGGTCAAATGTGAGTGAGTGCAAGTGATCGAAAAAGGGAGAGCACGTTGAAGACAAAAGAGGATCGACAGGCACAGGGGTGTGACTTTCTTCACAAACTACACCTCACACGGAATCGTTCAATATGTTTACATGAAGCCCTACAACAACAACTCTGTGAAAAAATCATATTTTTAAGACTGAAAATAGTAGACTAACACAATGCAGAGAAAGAGAGCAGAGGCCTCTGGTGTACAAAGGGAGTAGTCTCTATGACCTAGTCTCTGCTTCCCTTCCATCACGATGAGCTGCAGTTCCCAGAAGTGACATTGATCTCATTCACAGCTGGTCCCCACCAAGAGTGCATATAAAAGAGCGAGACGTGGGCTGACGCGCTCTTCCTCACATCAGTGTGGGCCAGGGTGAGGTCCCCCTCAGAATTGGCACTTGAAGAGCTGTTCTCCTGGACTGGAAAGCATTTACGGTAGTCATGTGGCTCAGCGGTTAAGGTGGTTGGGTTTAGTGATCGGAAGGTTGTGAGTTTGATTTCCGGCTGTGGCTACGTGACGTTGTGTCCCTGGGTAAGGCACTTCACCCTACTTGCCTCAGGGGGAATGTCCCTGTACTTGCTGTACGCTGCTCTAGATAAGAGTATCTATTATATGACTAAATGCACTGCGTCAGAGTGGCAGTTACAATGGTTGGTCACTGGTGAAAAGGAGCAAAATGTAAATCGAATCAACATTTATTTGTATAGCTCTTCTTACAAGCACAGAGTGCTTCACATAAACCCAAAGAACTGCCCCTCAACCAACCTAAACTTGCTAATAAACAAATATATGAAAGATATGAAAGCAGATATGAATTGTTGTGGTATATTGTCTGCCAGCTGTAATAGATGCAATGTTTGCTCGGTGTTAGGTGCTACCTGCGCTTGTGTCAAGAGTCCTGGCTCATCTTGATGAGCTGAAAGGTTATGATGAGTCTTTATCAGCCTCTCCCTGTTATTCAGCCAAGATAAGTTAACTGTCAGGTAGCCATGTCTAGTGGGTGAGAGGTTGAGGGGGCATATCTTGTCTGACGTTAGAAACGACAACATACACCTACCAGACAGCAACATACCTTGTGTTAGCAGGAGAACCGTTCGTTAAGAAAAGTCAGTTGGCGAGAGGTTGTGTGTTTGAGTCAGGCCAGTGTGTCGGTAATACGTGAGTGTGTGTGTGTGTGTGTGTGTGTGTGTGTGTGTGTCAGGCCCGTATGTCGGAATGACATGAGTGTGTGTGTCTGACTTCATTGCCACATCTGTGTCTGATTGAAACCCTGGCTAGCCGGGAGGTGACCCCATCACTCACTGGGGAAATAAGGGAGCATGGGGGTGTGTGCGCGTGTGATTGTGTGTTGGTGTGTGTGTGCGTGTGTGCGTGACACTATACCTGGTGAAGGCTGTGTTGTAACAATCGATTTGGGAAGAGTTCATTTCAGAGGGAGAGGAATAAATGAGGAATGTTTGTTTCCCCAAAGCCAGTTTTTTTAAGTACCTTTTGCCACTCGCCTATAGACAGGAATCAGATTTACATGGTCAGGATACTATCCTTCCTATTGATAATCATTTGTGATAAAAAGTAACATACATTATCACTGTTTAACAGCAATGAGGATCAGAGTTCATGTTCAAGTTATATGTGCACACATGCACGCACAAACACCCACCCACACACACAAACACACACACACACACACACACCCACAGGCTCCTTGTCTCTTTGGACACTCCAGACAGATGCCTTTCATTTTATATCATCATAGTGATTAAGGAACCTTTGATCTCTGGGTTGGATCTGACTGGATAAAGAGGAACTGTGAGCTCCTCATTAGTGCTTTGGTAATCCTCAGGAAAGGGACCCCCACCTTCCCAGACACACACACTCACACACACACACACACTCAACACACACACGCAGGTTAGGCTTCTGAGACATGGGACATGGCTAGATTCAGATCCAAGCAGATCGTTACACTCAACAACAAAAAAACATTCCAACTCCAACTCTCTCTCTCTCTCTTTTGCTTTCTTTATTGTTCATATTTTATTTTTTCCTTCCTATCTCACTTCACTCCTCCTTTGCATAATTTACAGAATGCAATCACCCTTTATCCACCACAAATGTAGCTTTATTGCCACATCCCTGTCATACACATTTAATCAAACCAATAAACCATGGGAAATCATTTTAGCTACAGATCTGCTACTTTAAGTTTTATCTTTCAGGCAGAGTCTCTGACGTCATGTTGCAGGGCATAGGGGTAGGCCTGTAAGCACACCTGTAATCCACATCCGTGTATATGGGGAGTATTTTGTTCATCTAGGTTAGTTTTTTGGGAGGGGTAATTTATCTCTGGGTTTTATTGTACTGCGAGAAACTAAAACCAATTCTCCCGAGGCATGGTGCCTGTGTCCCACCCACTACAGTGGTCCTGTACAACACTGGTGAAAGTCTGCAGAATGCATGGACTGGCAATGCTATACAGCCCATTTGTAGAGTTGAATTGGAGTCCATTCATTTGTTTTACTTTTCACGCGCTGTACAAATAACTGGTTGACTTGCTGTTCAACCGGAATATTGGTCGCAGTTCAGAGCGAGCCTCTTCTCCCCAGACATGCTGGTGTCATCGGTTGCCCTGGAAACGGGGGCGGAGCCGCGCCTCTCGCGGAAATGGTCTTTAAATGAAATGGTTAGAAGCTGGTTTACACATTTAACACACAAGAACTACTGTGGAACCACACTGTCAACGAGAACCGTATCCAACAAGGAAAACACAACAGCAGCAAGATGTGCGGTAAGGACATGTGTTTATAGCGCGTGAATGGTAAAGTCATGACAATAAGGACATTACGCACGAGGAAGGGGGACAGTTCGAGCTTGATTATTTCAAGGGAAAAAAATCATATTATTATATAATGACATGTTGTTTTATTACGTTGGTTTAATTCCTCAATGCTGATCTCTCATGTTTAAATACTGGCTAATGCGTTAATGTTGGACAGTACTACAATCCTGTAGCCAACTGGTCTTATCAGTTTTCCATGTTCGTTGGCAATTTACATCTCTACTTTAGTATGTAAATAATCTTACTGGGACTTCAGACATTCTTGGTGTAGTTTAAGAGTTCATTTGTATTAAAGCACATGGGTTGTATGTCCTCCACTCTAGTTCAGGAAGCTGGACGGCTACGTGTCAGGTTGTAAGACAGGTTTGACAACATTGTAAACTATATTGTCACAATAGGAATTGTGATAAACGTCAATACGGAACATATGTTGAATATGAGCGTGTTTTCAAACCCACTGCCGTTGTGAAGGTTGAACATGTGATAGATAATTGACGGAAACCGAATTATCCCCTTCTTATATTCTCCAGCGTTATTATGCCTTATCATGAGCTATATAACTTGTCTAACCGGATTCCGTCTGCCTTGGTAGACTTTGCTGCTCAGAGTGAATATTTGACAGTCTGTCCGCTCCGTGGATACCGCGTCTCCGCTCGTGCGCACCGCGTGAGGCTGCCAGGCGCTTCAACACCGCGCGTGGCTGCCAGGCGCTCCAAAATTGCGCGAGGCTGCCAGCCGCTCCAACACTGCGCGCTGTGTTCCCCTCAATGCCCCCCTGTGTTCCTCTGAAAACCCTCCTGAACATGATGGAACTTTCCTTTTACTCGGCATATACGAGGGTCATTCAATAAATAAGGTGATTTTTAGGTATAAGGACTTCTAATACAGATAGAAGCTTTTTTTTTTTTTTTTTTTTTTTTTTTTACTTCTTTTTCACATGGATGTAATTTTCTTTACAAAATGTAAGTTTCTATCTATATTAGAAGTCCTTATACCGAAAAATTCACCTTATTTATTGAATGCCCTTCGTAACTACCCCAGGTTCGGCCACGCCAAGAGTTTCTTTAATATCCCCGAGATGTTTGTTTAGCCCTGTATAGGCTATTACTGATAGTAACATGTATGGCGTGCAGCACTCTGAATAGATTTGTTATAGGTTACGAGATAAGTTGTTAAGTGTAAATACAATGACACGACGGTTGATGACACTACTGCCATTCAGAAGGCTCTTCACGTGTCTTCAAGGACAGGATGGCCAGAACAGTCTAACACCTGCTGCTCCTCGGTGTATTGTTCAGAAAGACTCATATCTTAAAGAATCTGTTTGTGGGGCCCTTCCATATTTGCACCACCATAACTCATACACCTTTTGCAAACAGAATGTGCTCGTAGCTAAATCAACACTTGAACGAGGTGATACTATGAAGTAGATGCTGAGCTCAGCAGAACCCGGAGCAGGAGGGAAAGGAGGCTAAGATGAAGAGAGAGCTAATCTCCCCTTTTCCCCTCCCTCCTCCCTCCCTCCTCCCTCCTCCCTCCCTCCCTCCCTCCACCACCCCCCCCCCCCCTATCTCCCTATCCCCTTGGCTCTCTGCCCCCCCCCTCCCTCCCAACAGGGATCTTTGCCTACCTGAATTACCAAGTGTCTCGCACCAGGAAGGAGATATTTGAGACCCTGGTGAAGGGACTGCAGAGGCTGGAGTACAGAGGGTACGATTCAGCAGGTAGGATTCAGATACACCCACACACACGCACCAGCACACACACAGTACACGCACGCACACACCATTACACACGCCCTATTTGAATATTGTACTATTTCAAGGAAGGCTTCTTTTGTTGGTTCGTGGCCTCCAGTGGCTGAATGGAGACAGAGCGTAGGTATGGGTATACAGTACACCTGGCAAACAGCACTCCCATGCCTAAGGACTGTCATAGAACTCTCTATCACACACACACACACACACACACACACACACCCACCTCTATGTTTGTTCTCTTGGGCCAGCAGGATACATTCACAACTCTAAGAGTCCCTTTCATAGGTGGTAAAACCCCATAAGTTGCTTAACACACACACCCTCGTGTTCACACACATACACACACACTCACATCTTCACACACCCTCATAACCTGAACTGTGTACGTGTGCAGTTTTGTAAAAGTTTTTTTTATGTGCTGCGGTCCTCATCCTTATGGCTACCGTATTTACAGGTGTTAACGTTAAGAATATTCCTAACCGGTCAGTCAATAAGGATATTTCAACAGTGTTTGTCAGTAAGGACAGTAACCAGTCAGTCAATACAGATATTCCTAACATGGTGTGTTTATTCAGGTGTAGCAGTGGATGGCTCCAAGAAGACAGAAACAGTCAGCAACAGCATCTGTTTGATCAAGAAGAAGGGCAAGGTGAAGGCTCTGGATGAAGAACTCTACAGTAGGTCTCACCCGGCTGGCTAAATCTTTAGCTGACTATCTGACTGTTTAGGTGACTGACTGCCTGTCTCACTACCTGTCTCACTATCTGTCACACTGCCTGTCTCACTGCCTGTCTCACTGCCTGTCTCACTGCCTGTTTCACTATCTGTCTCACTGCCTGTCTCACTGCCTGTCTCCCTACCTGTCTCACTGCCTGTCTGACTGCCCGTCTCACTGCCTGTCTCCCTATCTGTCTCACTGCCTGTCTCACTGCCTCTTTCACTATCTGTCTCACTGCCTGTCTCACTGCCTGTCTCCCTACCTGTCTCACTGCATGTCTCACTGCCTGTCTCACTGCCTGTCTCACTGCCTGTCTCACTGCCTGTCTCACTGCCTGTCTCGCTGTTCACGTTACTGATTAGTTCTGTGTGTGTTACAGTGGTTGTGGTCAGTGTGTGTGTTGCGTTAATCATCAGTGTGTGTGTGTGTTCTGTTCAGAAAAAGACTGCATGGATCTGGAGGAGGAGCTGGACACACACTTTGGTATCGCACACACCCGCTGGGCCACACATGGAGAGCCGAGCGCGCTGAACTGCCACCCTCACCGCTCCGACAACAACAACGGTAAGAAACACACACACACAGAAACACACGCAGAAACACACACGCAGAAACACACATACAGAAACACACACACAGAAACACACACGCAGAAACACACACACAGAAACACACACACAGAAACACACACACACAATCACCCTCTTCTCTGTCACTCTTTCCAGAGTTTGTTGTCATCCATAACGGCATCATCACCAACTACAAAGAGTTGAAGAAGTACTTGGTAAGCTCTGCCTATGACTGTCCCATCAATCCTTTATATGTATATCTATACTGCTCTCTATCATGCATCATACTGAATCACTCCCCGACTTCAAATCACTACTCAAAACACACCTATTTAAAATTGCCTATTCCCTCTGATGCCACTTGCCCTGTCTCATCCCTTAATCCAATTTTAATTGTGTTTATTTTGTGTGTTTTTATTTATCTCTATTCTTGTATGTTGATATTGGTGTTCGTTGTTGATGTGTTCTTTTGCCTCATTTTGTACGGTGTCCTTGAGTGTCTAGAAAGGCTCCATCCAAATAAAATGTATTTATTTATTTATACTGCAGTCTACCGCACCACCCTCTCTCTGTTCTCCACCAGAGCCTGAAGGAGTTCCACTCAAATTAGTACCAAAACTGTGTGACTACTTTGGGCTAACCTGTTCTGGCAATTTAGCATATATGTACTTGAGTAGGATATGGAGCCCACCAAACAGGCATTATACAACGTTCTGGATGGAATGTTGCCTGACCACAAACGCTAGTGACGGTGTTTGTTCTGTCTAATAGAGGGTCTCAAAAACCTTTCAGACGTACGTTTGCCGTCCTGTCTTTAATGAGCGTGTTCCCTCCTTTACGTTCCCGTCCAGAACTCTAAGGGGTACGAGTTTGAGTCGGACACCGACACCGAAGTGATCCCCAAGCTGATCAAGTACATCTACGACAACAGAGAGAAGGATGATCTGTCGTTTTCTACTCTGGTGGAGAGGGTCGTCCAACAGCTGGTGAGGAGGACACGCGCGCACGCGCACGCATGTTGTGACGTCACCTACATTAACATCCACCCACCGCACATGCCCACGATGATGTCACCTACATTTCCATCCAATTAACATCGCTCGTGATTCATTACAGTCTGGCTGGTAGAAAAACAGACTCTCACCGCTCTCTCCCCATTAAATCACAATAAAAAAAGTCTGGTTGCTGTTTTGTAAGACTGGGAATCCGGAATATTCATTTACATAGGTTATTGGCCGTCAATAAAAGGCTTGTGTAAACTGTGATTACAGTTGAGGGTTCCTGGAAAATTCTTTTTTCTTCCGTGTGTGTTAATAGGAAGGAGCCTTTGCACTGGTGTTTAAGAGTCGTTTTTACCCAGGAGAGGCTGTGGCTACCAGGTATGCATTTATCTGTCACACTCTCACTGTGTCCTATTCACATCAGCACACACGCGCTCGCACCATTCCCACTTTGTGTTGAACTTTCCCTCTCATCTGAAGGAGGGATAAAGGGAGAGCCAGATGGAACTCTCTCTCTCTCTGGGTAAACAATGTGTGCAGGAGAGTGACCACATATTCCAGTATGTTAACACCCTCCACGCCCTTTAAAATAATCACTATTTTACGTGACCGTGGCTTAACAGACTGGGAAAGGTCTGGGGGGAGGGGGGGGGGGGTCATGCCTTGTTGCCTTATTTGCCTTATTGCCATGGTTTTATTTGGTAATGTGAACCATGACATACGTTTGGAAAAGAGGTGTTTTGTTTTCAGGGTGCAGTAGGATTACATGACGCTATGAACAGAACCTCAACAGACTCTAGGGTGTGCTGTGTGTGTGAGTGCTGTGTGTGTGTGTGTACTGTGTGTGTGTGTATTGTGTGTGTGTAGTCCAGTAGACAAGCAGCTTTACAGGCTGAAGAGATACTCTGCTCCAGTTTCCCTACAGCATTGGGTTTTGTGTTTGGAGTGTGTGTGTGTGTGGACTTTCAAATCTCAAACTGAAATCTGATTCTCATTCCTCTTCCGTTCTCATTCCTCTTCCTCTCTCTGTGTCTCTCTTCCTCTCAGGAGAGGAAGTCCTCTTCTGATTGGTGTTCGGAGCGAGTTTGAACTCCCAACAGAAACGATCCCCATCCAGTACAACAACGGTGAGACGCTCTCTTCTCCTTCACCTATCAGGATCTGACAGTCTTCGTTTTGGGGCTAAAGCTCTTACATTCCTCTGTTAATACTGCCACGCTCACTCACACACAATCTCCCCCTCACACAGACACACACCAAATCTGGTGTGGATCTGTAATAAGAAGCTGAAAGCTGCTACAGACCAGCAGAGTTATGTAATCCCCCGTTGGCCCAGCCAAATCATTCCAGCTCTCTGTCTGCAGTAATGAGGAGATGGTGTCGGTTCCCATTCAGAAAAAACGAATAAAGGAAACATTTTTGATCATGTAACACAAAACTAACCAACTAATCCCCCATCACTGCCACCTGTGTGAGTGTAACTTTTAACTGTATGTGTGTGATAACATGTGGTCTTCCTCTGTGTGTGTGTGTGTGTGTTTGTAGTTCCTTTTCATTCAGTGCTGAATGGAGGGTTCACACTGCCCCTCTCCCCTCCAGAGGGTCAAGGGTCAGCCCTTCTTAGAGGTGTGCGTCAGTCTGCCTGGGGGGAGGGGAATCACTGTGGGTGGGGGGGAATGCATGCCTTATTTGCTAAAGCTAGCAAAAATCACGTCTTATTTGCTAAAGCTAGCAGAAATCACCTCTTATTTGCTGAAGCTAGCAGAAATCACTTCTTATTTGCTAAAGCTAGCAGAAATCACTTCTTATTTGCTAAAGCTAGCAGATATCACGTCTTATTTGCTAAAGCTAGCAGAAATCACCTCTTATTTGCTAAAGCTAGCAGAAATCACGTCTTATTTGCTAAAGCTAGCAGAAATCACGTTTTATTCGCTAAAGCTAGCAGAAATCACGTCTTATTTGCTAAAGCTAGCAGGAATCTCACCAATCATGTCTCACGGTTATGATTACCGGCCAATGAACTGAGATGTGTGAATATTTAGCAGTGGTGTGTCCCGCCCCCTTGCTGCCGTGTGCACGGCCAGTCAGCGCAGCGCTAATCTGCGCTGTGAAGGAGAACGTTCTCCAGGAGAGAAAGAACAGAGGCGACTTGTCTTCTTATCACAGTTCTTGGGCGTGCTCTTGTCCACTGAGCGTCCTTCAGTGGGTGGCTCCAAGGTTCAAGGACTCTGGGGGGGGGGAGGGGGCGGGGGCTGTGGAAGAGTGGGTGGGTGGGGGGGGCGGTGGGGGGTCATGCCCTGTTGCCCTGTCCGATTTCAATCCACTGTGTGACAAACGACGATCCCTCAATCAGCGTGATCTGTGATCTTCACCATTCGGATCTCCGTCACCATGGGAACGTTTGCCGAGAATGTTCCGGTGAAGCCGCGCTGGTCCGTGAGTCTGTGGGTGACCTAGTGCTGTTCCGCCCCCTCACCCCTGACCTTTGCCCCCGCAGGTGTTATCCACGAGAGTGTCCAGGGTAAGAATGGCCACAATCGCCCCGACACCTCCGTGGGAGACGGCAAGGCTGTGGAATACTACTTTGCCTCTGACGCCAGGTGTGTGTGTGTGCTTATGTGTGTGTGTGTGTGTGTGAGAGAGAATCTGACAGGGTCTGTTTTTGTTTTTTGTGTGTGTATGCGTGTCCTAATATCCTCCTCCCATCCTCCCACCGCCTCCACCACAGTGCCATCATCGAGCACACCAACAAGGTCCTGTACCTGGAGGACGATGACATTGCGGCGGTGGTCAAGGGGAAACTGTCTCTGCACAGGATGAGCCGGCTGGCTGGGGAGAACTCCGTCAGGGCCATCCAGACCCTGCAGATCGAACTGCAGCAGATCATGAAAGGTCAGAGGGCGTATCTTTTGGAAACATGGCGGTTTTCCCTAAGAACATGGTGCTGTGTACATCCACACTATCTGAGTCAATCCAAGGCTCCGTGATGTACACAGCTGAAGGTGTTTTGGTGGAGTGTAATTCTTTGGGAGGGAACTATTCGTCGAAAGTTGCGGTTCTACTAAGCCACAGTCTCCCCCTGCTGGTCAGAGTGAGTAAGGGTCTTTCTCTCTCTCCATTCAGGCTCCTTTGAGGCCTTCATGCAGAAGGAGATCTTCGAGCAGCCTGAGTCTGTCTTCAACACCATGAGAGGGCGGATCTGCTTCGACGCCAACACAGGTACGGTCGTGGCGATCAGGTCATGCGACACAGGACATCCTGTTCTAGAAAACTGGCTGGAGTCTTGATAAATATTAGCTAATCAGCCACCATGTTGACTGTGTGGAGAATATGAACGTTTGGTTCATCAGAATCAGAATCACACGCTAAGGTTGTGTGTTCCTGTTCTCAGTGATCCTGGGGGGGCTGAAGGACCACATGAAGGAGATCAAACGCTGTCGGCGCCTCATCATGATTGGCTGTGGCACCAGCTTTCATGCCGCTGTGGCGGTGAGTTGACCAATCAGGATTAAGAATTGATGACGATTGGGAAGCAGATTAGAAAAAGGAAAGAAAGGGAGTAGGGGAAGAGTGTCGATGATGGTGAAGATGATGATGTTGAAGAAGATTAAGGGGACGATGAGGATGATACTGATGACGACGACAATTAAGACGATGAAGATTAAGATGAGGATGATAATGAAGCTGCCCCCCCTTCGCCTGACCCTTCCAGACCAGGCAGATCCTGGAGGAGCTGACTGAACTTCCTGTGATGGTGGAGCTCGCCAGCGACTTCCTGGATAGGAACACCCCCGTCTTCAGGGACGATGTATGCTTCTTCATCAGCCAATCAGGTAACGTCTGCGCACAGACAGGAAGCGGTGCAGAGCTATAATTAAAAACAGAAAAGATCGATTCAGCATTTATGGGTTTAAAGGTCTCGTTGCCATTTCCTGCTTGCCAGCCTCTCTTCCTCTCCTCTTCCTTTCCTGCCTCTAACTAGCACTGCCCAAACAACAGCAAGAAATGATAAATAAACAAAGTAGAAAAGGCTCAATGAAATATATTTGTGATGGAACACTTGAATGCAGACTAATTCTGCCTGTGCGTTGGTGTGGCTGTAGGAGAGACAGCAGACAGCCTGATGGCACTGCGCTACTGTAAGGAGAGAGGAGCTCTGACTGTAGGCATCACCAACACAGTGGGCAGTTCCATCTCCAGGGAGACCGACTGCGGCGTCCACATCAACGCCGGGCCGGAGATAGGCGTGGCCAGCACCAAGGTGGGAGGAGCCCTCCTGATGATGGCAGAATGTCATATGTGAAATACCACTGTGCTATATCACCCTAGGGTAGAGCTTCTACTACAGAGACAGTTTACTGCACTGAGACACGGTTTATTGCAGTGAGATACAGTTTACTGCACTGGGACACAGTTTACAGCAGTGAGATACAGTTTACCGCACTGAGACACAGTTCGCAGCAGTTTGACCCAGCATTGCATAACCATAGTGCACCAGAGCACCAATGATTAACATGAGTGTGTGTGTGTGTTTGTGTGTGTGTTTGTGTGTTCTCCAGGCGTACACCAGCCAGTTTGTGTCTCTCATCATGTTTGGTCTGATGACCAGTGAGGACAGGCTCTCCCTGCAGAAGAGGAGGCTGGAGATCATGAACGGACTCAGGATGCTGCCGGGTGAGCTGAACACACACACACACACACAATCACACACAATCACACACACACACACACACACAATCACACACACACACACACACACAATCACACACACACACACAATCACACACACACACACAATCACACACACACACAATCACACACACACACAATCACACACACAATCACACACACACACAATCACACACACACACACACAATCACACACACACACATACAGTACACACACACATACAGTACATACACACATACAATAACACACACATACACGCACACGTCAGTTCATACAACAACAGAACTTTGAATTTGATGATCATACGTTCTAAAGCATCGTTCTTCCATCAAATCCCCCCCTCCTTCCCTCCCTCCCTCCTCCCCCCTCTCTCCCTCCTCCCCCTTCCCCCCTCCTCAGACCTGATAAAGGAGGTGTTGAGTCTGAACGACCAGATCAAGTCCATAGCGGATGAGCTGTACCAGCAGAGGTCTCTACTGGTCATGGGGCGAGGCTTCAACTATGCCACCTGCCTGGAGGGGGCGCTGGTGAGGAGCGGGAGATAGGGGGGGGAGGGGAGGGGAAGGCAGAGAGGCATTTAACATGTTCATTTTATTCATCTAACAGACACTTTATCCAAAGCGATACACAAAATAATGCACGTGAAAAGTACAGGAGAAAGAGATTTACCGCTAGTTGCGGCTGGAGCTGCCCAAACTGAATCGATATCGATCGTCCGCGTGCTGGAAGTGCTGACTGCTCAGCTCCCCTCCTGTTGTTCCAGAAAATCAAGGAGATCACATACATGCACTCTGAGGGCATCCTGGCTGGGGAACTGAAGCACGGCCCGCTGGCCCTGATAGACAAACACATGCCTGTCATCATGATCATCATGAGGGACGCCTGCTACACCAAGTGTCAGAACGCCCTGCAGCAGGTCACAGCCCGATCGGTAAGGAAACACACACACACACACACGGTACAGCAAGGCAAAAGGCTGTGAATAATTCATGCAAATGAACGGATGGATGACTAATCACTCTTATCTCCCGCTCCCTTTTTTTGTCTCTCTCTCTCTCTCTCTTTATCAGGGGCGTCCCATCATCTTGTGTTGCCAGGGCGACCAGGAGATCATTCAGAATGCCTATAAGACCATCCAGCTGCCCCAGACGGTGGACTGTCTCCAGGGCATCCTCAGCGTCATCCCCCTCCAGCTCATGTCCTTCCACCTGGCTGTGCTCCGGGGCTACGACGTATGTCAAAACAAATACGCCCAGTCTCATCTGTCTGGTCATTATTGTTGGGCCTGTCTGTCTGCTCACCTGTCTGTATGCTCACCTGTCTGTATGCTCACCTGTCTGTCTGCTCACCTGTCTGTCTGCTCACCTGTGTGTCTGCTTACCTGTGTGTCTGCTCACCTGTGTGTCTGCTTACCTGTGTGTCTGCTCACCTGTCTGTCTGCTCACCTGTGTGTCTTCTCACCTGTCTGTCTGCTCACCTGTCTGTCTGCTCACCTGTCTGTCTGCTCACCTGTCTGTCTTCTCACCTGTGTGTCTGCTCACCTGTGTGTCTGCTCACCTGTCTGTCTGCTCACCTGTCTGTCTGCTCACCTGTGTGTCTGCTCACCTGTGTGTCTGCTCACCTGTCTGTCTGCTCACCTGTGTGTCTGCTCACCTGTCTGTCTGCTCACCTGTCTGTCTGCTCACCTGTGTGTCTGCTCACCTGTCTGTCTGCTCACCTGTGTGTCTGCTCACCTGTCTGTCTGCTCACCTGTGTGTCTGCTCACCTGTGTGTCTGCTCACCTGTCTGTCTGCTCACCTGTGTGTCTGCTCACCTGTGTGTCTGCTCACCTGTCTGTCTGCTCACCTGTGTGTCTGCTCACCTGTGTGTCTGCTCACCTGTCTGTCTGCTCACCTGTGTGTCTGCTCACCTGTGTGTCTGCTCACCTGTCTGTCTGCTCACCTGTGTGTCTGCTCACCTGTGTGTCTGCTCACCTGTCTGTCTGCTCACCTGTCTGTCTGCTCACCTGTCTGTCTGCTCACCTGTCTGTCTGCTCACCTGTGTGTCTGCTCACCTGTCTGTCTGCTCACCTGTGTGTCTGCTCACCTGTCTGTCTGCTCACCTGTCTGTCTGCTCACCTGTGTGTCTGCTCACCTGTGTGTCTGCTCACCTGTCTGTCTGCTCACCTGTGTGTCTGCTCACCTGTGTGTCTGCTCACATGTCTGTCTGCTCACCTGTCTGTCTGCTTGCAGGTCGACTGCCCACGGAACCTGGCCAAGTCTGTCACTGTGGAATAGATGTGAAGTGGACCATGGAGAGTGGAGCAGTGCAATTAAGTGTATGTGTGTGTGTGTGTGTGTATGTGTGTTTCTGGGTGAGTGTGTTCATGAGTATGTATGTGTGTGTGTTTGCATGAATGTTTGAAAGTCGGGGAATGTGAAATCCATGTGCCATCGATAACAAACCCTTGTAAAGAGAAGGGGAGAGAATAGAGAGGGGGGGGGGGGGGGAGAACGAGTGGGAGAGAAAAATGATCATGTTTCCAAAGGTTTCTGTCCAGTGATGCAGGCATACCTGCTGAACTAGAGGCACCACAGGTTTGTGTGTGTCCTCGGCTCGGGCCCTACCGAGCCCCCAGCTGGGTCTGGGGTGAGGTCACCTTCCTGCTGGAGAAACATGACAGGAACCAGTGAGGAGAGGGCTGTTCCCCCCTGCTGTAGCTGAAGTGTTTACAGTTGTGCAGTATCCAGGACCAAAATGGACTGTGAATGTAACAACATCTTCCTGTAAGTGAGGTTTGGTCCAATGGTAGGCATCTTACCTGACTGGGGCATTGTGGGACATGTATGCAAAGGATACCTGACCTAAGGAAATGGAGACCAAATGTTGTATTTACACTTAACTTCGAACAGATACCATATCAATGTGCCTCGTACTCACAAAAACGTGAGGTTTATTCTACTCCAGGGTCTCACAGACCAAATATAAATAGATATTTTTTATTCTTCAAATGATTTTCCTGTCGTCACTCTCCTGTTCTACTGCCCCCTAATGGGTGAAGGAGGTTCTTGCATTCTGGGCAATCTATTTTCAATTTATATTTATCAGAGAACCACTGTTAGTTTTTTTCTTTCTTTTATAATTTAAGTTAAATAAGTCTGTCTTGTGAATCTGGGGGTGTCTTTATTGCACTTTGTCACTGTGTTTTCAAGTGTGTTTTCACTACAACAAGTGTGCTTGGAATCTTAATTCCTGCAGTCAGATCTACCTAGTAGAGGCAGCGACAACTGACGTTTCTGAAATATCATGATAAATTAAACGGTGTGATTTCCTCTAGGTTGATAGTATTTTACTGTGTGTTTTATATATTATATTAATCAATGGAGTAAACTGAATGGAATAAACTCAAATGTAGAGGAAAACGTGTCTCTGTGTCTTAAATTATTTGTAATTGTAATTTTTATTTTGAGCCCTATAGGATCATAAAAGATTGCGGGCAGTTTAATCCACCGGCTGTGATCTAAACACGTTACAGACCGACCAAAGCAGCCTAAGTGAACGACTTTTTAAGCCATGAGTGTTAATAACACCGTTTTAACCTTGTTATTGTTATTGTTTTATATGAAATAAAGGTTGCATCGTACATTTCTCTGACGGTTTTGGATGTTTCCAAGCTATTTCCCCGCTTGTAACAAACAGCAGAAAGTTAGACTGAACTTTCCCAAGCTGAACGTGTGACATGGCGCGATTACGTCATCCCTATGCTCTCTCTCTCTCTCTCTCCCTCTCTCCCTCCCTCCCTCCCTCCCCCTCTCTCTCTCTTGTTGTGGCAGCGAGCCCTTCTGTCCTCCGCCTCCGCTCGTGCAGGAGTTTGGGATCGGCTGTCTCAGTCTCGAGCGTGTCTGTCTGTTTCAGGTCGGAACAGCTCTGAACACCGCCGAGGGTTCCCGGAGGAGGAGAAGCCGTGTCGACCCTGTTCTCCATGCATGGGAGGAGTGCCTTGAAACAAGCGAACGGAGAAGGTAGGTCCATGTTCCTGCCCTGCCTGTCCGCCCGGCTGCCCACTTCCAACCCGATTACCGCATTGCCACCGAGGGAAGTGAAAGGCAGGGAAGCTCCCAGGACGTGGCGAGTTTAGTGTCACCGTAAAAAACAAAACGTGAGTTTGATTAACATAGCTTTGTCTTACGATTGTGTCGCATCACTAACGTGGGCTGCGTAGACTAGAGTGTGAGAATTTAAACAATGCCGTGTCATACACTGGCGAGAGCATATGATTTATGGTATATGTGCAATGTGTCTGTGTCTGTCTCTCTCTCTCTGTCTCTCTATCGGTGTCTCTTTGAGAGTGTAAGTATGTCTGATAGCGTATTGATGAGTGAATGTGTTTCTTATAAAACAGATGCACTGAGCTATAGGCCACAGTAGGATACAGGAGAGAGCATTTATCCATAATCCTTCATACGTGATCATTATACATGTGCTGGACAAACTAGTATCCCCCCTTCTAGATCCCAGACATGTACAGTTCCTCTAGGTTAGTCCTTATTCCGCCAGGTGTTCTCCAGTTTCTGTTCTCTTGAGGATGTCAGCTTTCATTCTGCCAGAACCCTGCTGGACTCTCTCCTGAGGAACCATGACAGATCCATGTCTCCCTTACTTGGATCTCTGACCACTTCCTCTAATCTGATTGAAAAGGGTCTCGGAAGTCGTAACCCACGGAGACCGGCAGTGACATCACATCCTGTGCGCCGGACTTGATCCCTGGTGTTCAGTGTCCCTAGATTAAATGCGTGCATGTTTAGAGGCGTTCAAGAGCAAACATAGACATGGGGGGGGGGGGACTGGTGCAGGGGTGGAGAGATGAAGGGAGGAGGAGGAGGAGGAGGGGGGGGGATGACCACAGACATGGATCTGGGATCTAATCAAGTGAGTCATGCTGTCACTGATAGACCCTCCTCTTCCTGTTCGGTCACCCTCTTGCTGCGTGCCTGCCTGAGCGAGCACGTTTGATACAGCTCTGGTATGTGTGTGTTCTGTGTGTGTGTGTGTGTGTGTGTGTTGTGTGTGTGTTTTGTGTGTGTGTGTGTATGTGTTGTCCTTGGAACTGCCTTCTTTCCCTACTCTCTGTATATCTTGCTCTCTTTCTTGTCTGTTACTCATGTGTTGTGAGGGAGGGAGGGAGAGAGGGGGCAGGAGGGAGTAACTTGCTTCACCTTCGGGGCTTTTGTCTTTTTGATGAAATACACACCCTCGCCGAGACATCTCTCATTTAAACACACACACACTGCTCACTCACATACACACACCGCTCACACACCCACACACACACTGCTCGCAGGCACACACGCACACTCACAATCATTCTTCCCCCATGCCAGAAGCATCAACACTAACATGCCCTCCATGCTCTCATATCTGTTTACACACACGCACAGTCACAACCAATCAGAGGAAAGCAGACACATCCATCAGTATGGATAAACAGTTTATTGCTTACAGTGCTGCTGGCTTTCTGCCCTTGTTGGCCGTGGATTCAACATGTATGTGCATGTTGTGTGTGTGTGTGTGTTGCATTGCCAAAGGCCTACAGTCCTGGTGTCAGTGTTTGATCCTTCACAGCAGTGTTTAGACAGAGCACAGATTCTCTGGAGCACCAGACTATCTGCCGGCCCAGCTCCACCTCCGCACTGGAGCACACACACACACACAAACACACACACACATATGACCTGGATTCTCCGGCAAACCTCCAGTATATGCTGAGATAAACACTTTAGCCTCAAGGTGCTGAGAGAACTAAAGGCACCTGGACTCGCACCAACGCAGAAGCCATCTTGAAGGAGAGCCGATTCCTGTCGAGGCCTATTGGAGGTGGCTTACTTCCTGTCCGGCCCTACTGGAGGTGGCCTACGTCCTGTCCAGTTATCGCACACTCACTTCCTGTCCAGGGGTGCAGCTGGATTATTTCCCGTGGACTTCTGCCCTGATAACAGGTTGAAGTCTCTTTATTACAGAGCTTTATGCAGTTTGCATAAAGGAGCTGAGGTTAGGATAAATGCCGACAGTCTACAGTGACTCACTCTAAAGTAAGACAACAACCTGAGTTGTGGATGTAGCGTAAACAACATCTTGTGATTAACTGTATATATTTCCTCCAGCCAAATTATAGCATATTAAGAAGGA
This sequence comes from Protosalanx chinensis, assembly GCA_030340685.1. Lineage (NCBI taxonomy): Eukaryota > Metazoa > Chordata > Actinopteri > Osmeriformes > Salangidae > Protosalanx > Protosalanx chinensis. Next base: position 11,105,689 of record CM059330.1, read on the forward strand.
TAAAGTCTTATTAGTACTTTAAACATGATTTCACTGGCATTACAGAAGGTATACCGCCGCTTTGCAATGCTGTATGCTGTAGCTTATCGTTTTATAAGTCCTATTCAGCAAGTTTAAATTGAATTAACCCATTTCACTTTCACTCTTGTTCATTCTTACCGATGCACTTTTTATACTATGGGGATGTTCTGCTTGTGGGAAGATAGATGATTCTTGCAGAGCTTGCTGTTTTGAAATCCTTAATGAGAATAGTGCTGGGCCAGTTTGAAGTTGCTGGATCGTAGTGTTCATGCTTCTTCCGATGATTTGAAAGTCAGCAATGTCAATAACGTGATCATCATTTGCAAATGTAACAGCTTAACAGTGAACTCACTCACTCCCACATATTTTCGTGCATTCCTTTTTGTATCGCTCCTTCTGATTGAATGACTCATAATCCTGCAACACACACACACACACACACACACTCGGCAGAGCAGCTGTGTATGGGAGTCAGGTGGCTGAGCGGGTAGGGAATCGGGCTAGTAATCAGAAGTTTGCCGGGTTCGATTCCCGGCCGGCCGTTCACCCTACTTGCCTCGGGGGAATGTCTCTGTACAATAAGATAGGAGCGTCTGCTAAATGTAATGTAATGTATGGAAACCCCCTTCCTTCTCTCTATGACTCTGGCAAGTTTGAACTACTTCATACATTTGATTTCCAAGCCTCTACAGTTACAGGTTATATTCATTTCTACCTTCAACCTTATCCTCTTACCTGGCCTCCACATCAGGTATAACTTAGATATAATTAAATATAACATAACATAATCAGATATTATTAATATATACTTTAATGTGTTTATTCTGTGACTGTAGTACACCAGTGTCAGGGTCTTTCTCTAAATCCAGCCTTTTTTCCAGTAGACATGTACTCTACTTCTTTGGGATCTTAAAGGATTCACCTTTTTCAGCAGTAACACCCAGACATCAGTGACTGCTACTTTAGACATTTCTGATTTTCTGATTGCAGATCTCTCTCTCTCTGTCTCTCTCCCTCTTGTGTGTGTGTGTGTGTGTAGTGTGTGTGTGTCGGCGGCAGGATGAGCGAGGGGGAGGGTCAGTTCTACAGTGTCCAGGTGGGAGACTCCACCTTCACCGTGCTGCAGCGCTACCAGCAGCTCCGCGCCATCGGCTCTGGGGCTCAGGGCATCGTCTGGTGAGCCCCCCGCCACCCTGGACACATACCAGCACAGAAACACACCAGGACTGAAACACACCAGGACTGAAACACACCAGGACCGAAACACACCAGGACCGAAACACACCAGGACTGAAACACACCAGGACCGAAACACACCAGGACTGAAACACACCAGGACTGAAACACACCAGGACTGAAACACACCAGGACTGAAACACACCAGGACTGAAACACACCAGGACTGAAACACACCAGGACTGAAACACACCAGGACAGATACACACCTCACAGAAACACACTAGAACCAAAACACACACCAGCACAGAAACACACCTCACAGATACACACCAGATCAGAAACACCCCAGCACAGATACACACCAGCACAGAAACACACTAGAACCAAAACACACACCAGCACAGAAACACACCTCACAGATACACACCAGATCAGAAACACCCCAGCACAGATACACACCTCACGGAAACACACTAGAACCAAAACACACACCAACGCAGAAACACGCTAACATTGAAACCCATGTCTCATCTCATCTGCAGCTCTGCATTAGACACCAGTCTGGGTATCCCCGTGGCTGTGAAGAAGCTTTGCCGGCCGTTCCAGAACCAGACCCACGCCAAGAGAGCCTACAGAGAGCTGGTTCTGCTGAAATGTGTCAACCACAAAAATGTAATTTAACCTCGCAGCACTTTAACATCACATTAGCGATGACCTGAATCATCACCTCAGTAACTCTCTCTCTCTGTCTCTCGTCTTCTATTTATCAGATCATTCGCCTGATTAATGTCTTCACGCCTCAGAAGTCTCTGGAAGAGTTCCAGGATCTGTAAGTCTCCCTGTCTGTACTACCAACAAGACAGTTTCCCTGTCTACCTAGCTGACAGACATCCTGTCTGTCTCCCTACCTACCTGTCTGTCTCCCTGTCTATCTCTGTGTCTGTCTACCTGTCTGTCTGTCTCCCTACCTACCTGTCTGTCTCCCTGTCTATCTCCGTGTCTGTCTACCTGTCTGTCTGTCTCCCTACCTACCTGTCTGTCTCCCTGTCTATCTCCGTGTCTGTCTACCTGTCTGTCTGTCTGTCTGTCTCCCTGTCTATCTCCCTGTCTGTCTCCCTGTCTGTCTGTCTCCCTGTCTGTCTGTCTCCCTACCTGTCTGTCTGTTTCCCTGTCACCCTACCTACCTGACTGTCTTTCTGTCTGTCTCCCTGTCTGCGTTCCTGTCCCAGGTACCTGGTGATGGAGCTGATGGACGCCAGCCTGTGTCAGGTGATCCACATGGAGCTGGACCACGAGAGGATGTCCTACCTGCTCTACCAGATCCTGTGTGGCATCAGACACCTGCACTCTGCTGGGATCATCCACCGGGTGAGGGGAGCCAGGGAGGGACGAGAGGGGGGCCAGGGGGGGCCGAGAGGGGGGGCAGAGAGGGGGGAAGATCTTAGCAGTAGGAGGCAGAGTGGAAAAACAGGAGACATATTGAGGAGGACACAGGGCAGGTGGTTGAGCTGTGGAGACATTGTGTGTGTCTCACACACACACACACACACACACACACAGGGACTAATGGACCGGTGTGTGTGACCCATCCAGGACCTAAAGCCCAGCAACATCGTGGTGAAGTCCGACTGCACGCTAAAGATCCTGGACTTCGGCCTGGCCAGGACGGCCTGCACTAACTTCATGATGACCCCCTACGTGGTGACTCGCTACTACAGAGCCCCCGAGGTCATCCTGGGCATGAAGTACAAGGAGAACGGTAAGAAGTGGACGAGGTGGAGGAGAAGAAGAACGATAAAGATGACGGTGATCATGGTGATATGCGTTTCTGTGTGTGTGTGTGTGTGTGTTTGTGTGTCCAGTGGACATCTGGTCAGTAGGGTGCATCATGGGTGAGATGGTGAAGGGCAGAGTCATCTTCCAGGGAACTGACCGTATCCTTCTAGACCAACTGTTCCTGTCCTCTTGTCCTGCTTGGACTGTTCTGAGACCAGACGTCTCTCTGTTTCCCCTAAAAGGCTGGATGTTACTGCTCATATTCATGACACTAGACACCAGTGCTGGTTCCTGTAAGTGTGCATGTGAGGCAATGTTTGAAAGGGCCGATCTGTTCTCAGCCTGCAGGTAACATAACAAGCAAGTCCAGGCTTGTACATAACCGACAGATCAGGTTTTTCCTTAGCGTGGGGCGTGTCAGACATTGACCAATGGAACAAGGTGATTGAGGTTCTGGGCACGCCCTCCCTGGAGTTCATGGACCGTCTGATGGAGACGGTGAGGAACTATGTGATGAACAAGCCCCAGTATCCTGGGGTCAGCTTCTCAGACATCTTCCCTGACTGGGCCTTCCCTTCCGACTCGGAACATGACAAACTCAAGAGTAAGACCTGGCGACCTTTCACCTCCCAGTGCTTGTACAGACACGAATGATTTCCACAGACCCAAATCGGTTTTCATGTTGTGTTTGTGTGTGTGTGTGTGTGTGTGTGTGTGTGTCCATCCTCCAGTGCAGAGGTGGAGCTGGGTAGGCTGATAGACTGTTACTCCAGAGACTCTGAGCTCTCTCTGTCTTTAATGTCAGATCACCGTTGCTATTAGTTACAGTACTTCCTTCTCTGTTGCCATCCCAGCGGGCCAGGCGCGAGACCTGCTGTCCAAGATGCTGGTCATTGACCCTGAGCGACGCATTTCTGTAGAGGAGGCCCTGAATCACCCCTACATCCATGTGTGGTACGACCCGGCCGAGGCTGACGCGGTAAGCAGACTGTACCACTGCGGAGGGTGGGTAGGGGGGGCAGTTTCTGAGGTTCAGGCTGATGTTGCTGGGTGTGTTGTTGTGTTTCTTCTTCCCAGCCTCCTCCTCAGATCTCTGATAAGCAGTTGGAGGAGAGGGAGCACAGCATCGAGCAGTGGAAAGGTTAGCGCCCTCCTGGAGCGCGTGCCGTAAAACTACAAGACCCATAAAACCAAGAACCAAACGCCCTTAGTCAACACTGAGAGAATGATGCAATGTTGACTTATTACCTGAGAGAAAACATGCCTGTCTTTCTTTCTCCCAGAGCTCATCTACGAGGAGGTGATTGATTGGGAGGAGAGGAACAAGAATGGAGTGATAAAAGACGAGTACTCAGGTAAGGCGTCCTAGCAGGACCGACTAGCTGAACCACCACAAAAAACACCGGTTTCACTTAAACACAAAATCACCTGTGTGTGTGTATGTGTCTCTGACAGAGGTGGTGAGTGGGACGACCTCGCAGTCGTCATCAGCCAATGACATCTCGTCCATGTCGACGGAGTCCGTGACCCTGGCGTCCGACACGGACAGCAGCAGCATCGACACGATCTCCGGAGTCCTGGACGAGAGTCAATGAGAGCGGCCCCGTGGCGCGGGCGTGTGCGATTGGGTCCTTCTTCCTCTCTTTCGCGCGAAATATCTCAATCAGCCCTTGGTTACATTCTCTTACCCCCCCCCCCCCCCCCCCCCATCCCCCGTCCCTCCCCAGCCTCCTGTCATAGGTCTATTTTTCTATGTTGTTGAGCTGCGAGTGTGTATTTGCTTGTGTGAGGTGGGCTGAGGGCCGTTCGGGAGGAGGTGCGTCTGCTCTCTAAGCTCTCCTGGGAATTGGCGAGGGACCGCGGCAAGGGAAGGGGGCGTGGCCCCTCATGTTGTCGAGGCGGCGCTGCCTCTGTCAGGTCATGTGACTTCCTCTGTGGTTAACGCGGAGATGTCTAGTACAGTCAAACAACCAATCAAAACACAGTTTACCTGACCTTCAAAACACTAATCGGTAGTTTTAAATGATTTTCATTAGCTAGCTGTATCGAGAAGGGTAAAAAAACTGCACATGTGAGTGTTTTTAGTGGCTTTGAGTGGTTTGAAGTTCAGCTTCTCCTCCTGACCTGCAGAGGGTGCTGTGGTTGCAGTGTTATTTGATTTATTTCCTGATAAACATACTGTAAGAGCATCACGCTCGGATCCTAGACTATGTATGTGTAGTATTCCCCTTTAATGCAAAAAGCATTTGGTAGAAACCCATTTTAAATGTAGAAGCATTTTATCTTGCAATGATCAGCCCATATGGTACTGCCTGTAAATGTTTATCAAAGTAACCTTGTAGTCCTGTACATTTGAGAGAGAGCGAGAAAGAAGATCAATGTCATTGTATTTATTATTTTGTTTTCTTGCAAAGTGTTGCACACATTTGATAACCATGTATGGCCCCTGCGACCACGGAACTCAGACCTCCTCCAGACTATTCCATAAGTCCTAGAACTCCTTGGAACAACTACAAGGTGAGGCATGTTAGAATGCTGACACATCAAACACTGTCCGATAGAAATAGTATTGTTAAACCTGCATGGAGGACGACCAGATCCTCTTCTTCCAATAACGTGGTCGTTTATTCTGAAATAATATTGTTGGGGGGGAGAAACGTTTTTGCTTGTCTCGTGTCAGAAGTGAGTGAGTGTGTGTGTGTGTGTGTGTGTGTGTATACACCAGTGCACTGTGCTGCCCTCACCCTTATCTAACAGGACAGTTTCATGGCCTCTGCCAATCCTGTGAAGCACCTGGACCCGCGAGCAGAGGAACAACACTGAATGTTCTCTAGAACCCTCCGTGGACTTTCTGGAAAGTTCCATGAACCCGTAGAAAATGAAGGAAGCAGGCGGACTGTCAAGCTGTGATTGGTCAGAGATGTGAGGACAGAACGTCACTGGACGATGTTTTCTTTCTCAGAAACCATAACAACCTTACTCATCCATCATGCCTTAATTGACCGGGGGATTGGCTGACTCACTCCCTCCCTGAATCCTATTGGACGAGGACTGAGCTAAACGGCGAGCTTAGGCCATCTTGTTTATTTGGACCATGTCGGAGCACTGTGTTGTGAACACTCCACATGTCATTCTTGGTTTTCATCATCATCTGTTGACGTGTCACTTCCAGGAAGTCCTGTGTTTGAAACTCCTCCCCTCCCATTTCATCTGTACTACCCCCCCCCCCCCCCCCCCCCCCACTAATAAAGACGTCTCCGGCCTGTGATCAGTCACAGTTAATCATGTGTCCTGCACACACACACAGAGAGACAGAGCGAGTGAGCAGTCTGTGAGGGCGAGGGCGGGTCTCAGAAGCCCCTGACGATGCTCTCCGTCTTCTTGGCCTCGTGGTTGAGCTCTCCGAACGTGTCCAGGAACTGCTCCATCTCCTGCTGCAGCTGCTCGTTCCTCCGCTCGGCGGCCACGCGAGCACGCTCGCACTCAGCGATCCTGGACTGCACCGCCCGGTACCAGGCCTGCTGCTGGAACAGGTTGGCCCTCAGACCCTGGACCTCCCCCTGGAGGGCCTCGTTCCTCTGCTCCAGACTGCGGAGGGGGGTGGGGGGGGGGGGGGGGGGGGGGATTACAGAGGAACAGAATGAGCGAACGCTTAGAGAGGTCGGAGAATAGGGAGGGACCTTCAGCGAGGAAGAAGATTAGAGAATATTGGAAAGGAATTTAATGAGAATTAGGAGGTGGGGGTGTCGTTAAAGAAAGCGGAATAGAACCAGAGACTCTAGGGGGACCAAATGAATTCTGTCTCAGGTTAGTTATTTTGGAACTCACTTTTTGCCTAGTGTCTGGATTGAGACAGTCAGACCAGACTTGGCCCACATTGAGACAGGCTGAGGCTAAATCAGTGATGCTGAGCTATGTGTGAGTGTCTGGCTAGGCAGGGAGCCTTTATTTAGCTCTGTTTCCAATAGAGCGCCTATTCCCACATATCCTCATCATGCTCTCCTGGGCTCTGGACTTCACAGTCCACACAGACAGCCTGGATGTCTGTTCTGCTCCACACTGCTCTATGTCTGCTGCACACTGCTCTATGCTGCGCACTGCTCTATGTCTGCTGCACACTGCTCTATGTCTGCTGCACACTGCTCTATGCTGCGCACTGCTCTATGTCTGCTGCACACTGCTCTATGTCTGCTGCACACGGCTCTATGTCTGCTGCACACGGCTCTATGTCTGCTGCACACTGCTCTATGTCTGCTGCACACTGCTCTATGCTGCGCACTGCTCTATGTCTGCTGCACACTGCTCTATGCTGCACACTGCTCTATGTCTGCTGCACACTGCTCTATGTCTGCTGCACACTGCTCTATGCTGCGCACTGCTCTATGTCTGCTGCACACGGCTCTATGTCTGCTGCGCACTGCTCTATGTCTGCTGCACACGGCTCTGTCTGCTGCACACGGCTCTATGTCTGCTGCACACTGCTCTATGTCTGCTGCACACGGCTCTATGTCTGCTGCACACTGCTCTATGTCTGCTGCACTGCTCTATGTCTGCTGCACACTGCTCTATGTCTGCTGCACACTGCTCTATGTCTGCTGCACACTGCTCTATGTCTGCTGCACACGGCTCTATGTCTGCTGCACACGGCTCTATGTCTGCTGCACACTGCTCTATGTCAGCTGCACACTGCTTTATGTCTGCTGCACACTGCTCTATGTCTGCTACTCACTGCTCTATGTGTACTACACTCTGCTACAAGACTTAATACACACTGCTCTATGTCTAATATGCCCAGCTGACAGCTTTGGACAGACAGGAAGCGGTTCTGGGACATTCCATGAGATGCTGTCCACCAACGTAAACAGGATGCAGATTGAACCCGGGTTCAACAGATGGGGTCAGTACTGAGGCAGAGTGAACACACACACACTTGTGCAAACACACACACACACATGCAGCTGGACATGCAAAGATCTTCCAACTATTGAAATTGCTCAGGGAGTACATCGGAAGTGAGTGTGTGTGTGTGTGAGAGAGAGGAGGAGACAGAGAGAAGAGAGATGAGACAGAGAAGAGAGAGAGAGGGGAGAGTGGCACCTGTGTATGCGAGTCTCGTATTCCTCTCTCTGTCTGCCTATCTGCTGGTGCAGGCTGGTGAGGAGGCTGCGGAGGGCGCTGGCCGAAGGGTCCGCCAGGGGCAGGGGAGGGGGGACGCCCAGAGGGACCACCAGAGTGACTGGGGGGCTGGGGTGCACAGGTTCCACCGGATCTGGGTCCTGGTCCTGGTCCTGTTCCTGGTCCTGGTCCTGGTTGGGGGCATTGCTAGTACTGCTCCCTGCCATCAGGATCTCACAGGAGGACCAGCAGCTGCTAGCCTCGCTGACGGCTCCATCCTCCAGCAGAACCGGCACCTGGACTTCTGGGAAATCCAGAGCTGTGGTGGCGACGGTTTCCATGTCAACGGCTTCCAGGAAAGTGTCCTGGGCCGGCGTTACGGAAACGAGGTTGTCGTAGACGGAGAGAGCACTGCTGATGTCCGAGCTGCTCTGTTTCTCCTCTTCTCCTCCTTCGCTCGCTCTTCCTCTCTCTGCTGTGTTCATACCCAGCCTGTGGTAGTCTGGATGCAGGCCAGACCCTCCCACAGCCCCCCAGCCCAGTGTGGGAGCCCCAGCTGGGGCCGGGCCAGTGAGTGAGGGGTCAGGGGGTTTGCTTCCAGCAGGACAGTGCCCCCGCCTCTCCTTCCTCACCCCTCTTTGGGTCAGAGCTAGGCAGTAGTGGCGGGGCGGTGTGGAGCAGGAGCTGGTGGTGGTGGTGGGGGTCTCGGTGGGAAGACAGTGTAAGTCCATGACCCAGCTTGCAGGACCAGGGTCCTTTCAGCAAAGCATTGGAGCTCTGGAAGTCTGGAAGGAGGCTCGGTGCCAGCTGTACCCAGCAGGAGGTGGCGTGTCCTGGGGAGAAAGGAGAGTGAAAGCCCCCCTGCCGGCTGGATGTCTGCTGTAGCCTTGAGGCAGAATGCGCTAGCCAGGTTGTTTCTGTCAGAGACGGAGACTGCACTGAGTTGTGCACTAGAGCAGGTGTGTGTGTGTGTGTGTGTGTCTTTAAGCAGCACTGACATCAGCTGTTGCTCCAAAGAAGTTGCTTGGGGGAGGAGCCAGAGTGTAACACAGTAACACCAGCTCATTCCTGAAGACGCACACACATGAATACACCCCCAGAAATAGAAGCCCTGAAACACACACACACACACACACACTCACACAAATGCAAACCAAAAAAACACACACAAACACCTGCTATAGACCCAGAAAAAAGGACTGAACCAATTCAACACATTCTATGGACTCTCTCATGGAGCCTTCCAACATTGTTCAAAACACTGACACACACACTTAATAACACGCGCACACACACACTCCATAATAACACACACCAATCACACCACATCAGATCTACACTCTAGACAATCCTGCCGGGACTCTTTCCAAATGCATGAATGAACATGATAGATGGGAGTTACTTAAAAGCCTCGTCAGATTAATATACAGTCTGACGCTCTGAAAGCTCTTAATGCATTTGTTGAAGCACCTTATACCTGTAGAGTGGACGTGCTCGGTACACACTTAGAAACAAGCAACAACCGAAAACATGCTGTATTCAACACAGCATGCTAGTCTCCTAGTCAACCACCGGGTGGGGCTGTGTCCCGCGCCTGCAGAAGGTCCCTAAAACGGCGGCTGGAACGTCTGATCGCCCCCTGGTGGCTGGCTGCAGTATAGAACACAAGTGCCCTTCTCCGCCCCCCCCCTCTATGTTAGCAGATGGGACATGGGCCAAACAAAAGTGCACATCATTTTTCTTTTCTTCAAACATGCTTGTAGTGGGAGGAAGGAGATGTATTGTCCATTATCTTTTACGGTGAATGGTTCACACGAACACCTGAGGCCCATCACATTTCTATTAGCCAGCAAATGGCATCAGTGCACACATGCTTCACTCAAGTAGAAGAACAGTACTTATGGTTTTAAAAGACTCTGGTTAGAGTGAGGTACCCCAACAGGACGCAGGGGTCTCCTCAGTGTTGTTCCACTGAAGGGAACAGGATTGTTGTTGAAGCCAGTTCCATAGATCCAACATGGTTGGATTTCAACGGAAGCCCTCAGAAGCCAAACATTCGCACACATTATTTACGCCCTACTCTCTTTTCCAGCGACAGTGAGTTACTTTGATTTGTTTTCTTGCGATCTCGAGTTTATCTCGAAATAACAAATGTTGTTTTCCAAGACAGCTCTCCAGATATCCAACTGTGTGGTATTCCCAGGATAATGACGTCCATATCTCAAGAAAACAAAAGCATCGCCTTGTAAACTAAACCATCGCTGGAAACATGGTTCTGTGTAGATATCAGAGAAGCAGCAGAACATGGATTCCTGTGTGATGTATCGAGGCTTGACGCCTGGTTTATGCCTGGCTGATACACACAATAGACTACGAGAACAATCATGGAAATCAAAAATTTACATGAGCACGTAATCACGGGAAAAGGGATTAAATAAAATACAAAAATGACCATTCAGGGCTTCTGTACATGTGCTTGTGCGTTTTTGAATTTTCGACTTCAACTGCAATTAAAGTGTGTGTCAAAACGTATGTGGTCAGGTGCAGTATGGCCGCTGTGGAGTTGTGAGGAAACGTTCTAGATTGTTCAGACTAGTCGTGTTCTAGTAGACCAGTGGTTCTCAACCCTGGTCCTCAGGGCCCACTGTCCTGCATGTTTTCGATGTTTCCCCCTTCCAACACACCTGATTCAAATGAATTGTCATTATCAGGCTTCTGCTGAGCTTCATAGTGACTCGTTCATTTCAATCAGGTGTGTTGGAGCAGGACTGTGGGCCCTGAGGACCAGGGTCGAGATCCACTGTAGTAGATGTTGCAGTGGCAGCTGGTTATCTGTCCCACTGTAGGGAAATCAGTCTGGACGTCGGTCTACAAGCAGACAGACTCTCACTTCCTCTCACATCTGCGTAGCTGTTGGTTACCATGAAGATGGCTTCCATGGCAACGTCTTGTATCCTTGTGGTTGAAATAATAAAGTGTTAGATGAGAGAGAGGGCATGAGAGAGAGAGAGAGAGAGAGAAAGAGGGAGAGAGAGAGAGAGAGAGAGAAAGAGGGAGAGAGAGAGAAAGAGGGAGAGAGAGAGAGAGAGGGGATGAGAGAGAGAGATAGAGAGGGGATGAGAGAGAGAGAGAGGGGATGAGAGAGAGAGAGAGAGAGAGAGAGAGAGAGAGGGGATGAGAGAGAGAGAGAGAGAGAGAGAGAGAGAGAGAGAGAGAGAGAGAGGGGATAAGAGAGAGAGAGAGAGAGAGAGAGAGAGAGAGGATGTGGTTTTGTGTGGTTCTTGCTAAGGAGCAGTGTATCTCTGTTATGTTGTGTTACGGTGTTTGTGAGTCATTTCCCAGAGCCTCTCTTCTCACTAGATTATCCTGGGGACAAAACCTTCACATATCCACACAACACACACTCACATAGAGAGATTCCCACGCAAGCTATAACTGGATTAAAGCTTCAGATTCGTGCATTCTCAATCCAATGTTTTTTCCATGAGATGAAGCACATGTTTTTTATGTAGGTTTGTGTGAATATCTTGTGCATGACGTGTGTGTGTGTGTCTGTGAGTGTGTTTGCACATGTTATTGAACACTGTTGAATCCCAGCCAGTTTACTGGTTTACTTTAGTTTGACCAGAGAAGCTCATTGGTAGACCTTTAGTTGCCGTGGGAGACAGTCTGGTGACAGCTTACATTGAGTGGGAATGTAAATGTTCACGTCTCAAGAATGGCAAGATGTAAATCCTCCTCTGCACCAACATTCACCTCCTCCACCCTGCACCTCCTCTGCTCTGCCCCTCCTCTACCCTGCCCCTCCTCTACCCTGCACCTCCTCCACCCTGCACCTCCTCTACTCTGCCCCTCCTCTACCCTGCACCTCCTCTACCCTGCACCTCCTCCACCCTGCACCTCCTCTACTCTGCCCCTCCTCTACCCTGCCCCTCCTCTACCCTGCACCTCCTCCACCCTGCACCTCCTCTACTCTGCCCCTCCTCTACCCTGCACCTCCTCTACTCTGCCCCTCCTCTACCCTGCCCCTCCTCTACCCTGCACCTCCTCTACTCTGCCCCTCCTCCACCCTGCACCTCCTCCACCCTGCACCTCCTCTACTCTGCCCCTCCTCTACCCTGCACCTCCTCTACCCTGCACCTCCTCCACCCTGCACCTCCTCTACTCTGCCCCTCCTCTACCCTGCACCTCCTCCACCCTGCACCTCCTCTACTCTGCCCCTCCTCTACCCTGCACCTCCTCTACTCTGCCCCTCCTCAACCCTGCACCTCCTCCACCCTGCACCTCCTCCACCCTGCACCTCCTCCACCCTGCACCTCCTCTACTCTGCCCCTCCTCTACCCTGCACCTCCTCTACCCTGCACCTCCTCCACCCTGCACCTCCTCTACGCTGCCCCTCCTCTACCCTGCACCTCCTCCACCCTGCACCTCCTCTACTCTGCCCCTCCTCTACCCTGCACCTCCTCTACTCTGCCCCTCCTCCACCCTGCACCTCCTTCACCCTGCACCTCCTCCACCCTGCACCTCCTCCACCCTGCACCTCCTCCACCCTGCACCTCCTCTACCCTGCACCTCCTCCACCCTGCACCTCCTCCACCCTGCACCTCCTCTACCCTGCACCTCCTCCACCCTGCACCTCCTCTACCCTGCACCTCCTCCACCCTGCACCTCCTCCACCCTGCACCTCCTCCACTCTGCACCTCCTCCACCCTGCACCTCCTCCACCCAGCACCTCCTCCACCCAGCACCTCCTCTACCCTGCACCTCCTCCACCCTGCACCTCCTCTACCCTGCACCTCCTCCACCCTGCACCTCCTCCACCCTGCACCTCCTCTACCCTGCACCTCCTCCACCCTGCACCTCCTCTACCCTGCACCTCCTCCACCCTGCACCTCCTCCACCCTGCACCTCCTCCACTCTGCACCTCCTCCACCCTGCACCTCCTCCACCCTGCACCTCCTCTACCCTGCACCTCCTCCACCCAGCACCTCCTCCACCCAGCACCTCCTCCACCCAGCACCTCCTCCACCCTGCACCTCCTCCACCCTGCACCTCCTCCACCCTGCACCTCCTCCACCCAGCACCTCCTCCACCCAGCACCTCCTCCACCCAGCACCTCCTCCACCCAGCACCTCCTCCACCCTGCACCTCCTCCACCCTGCACCTCCTCCACCCAGCACCTCCTCCACCCAGCACCTCCTCCACCCTGCACCTCCTCCACCCTGCACCTCCTCCACCCAGCACCTCCTCCACCCAGCACCTCCTCCACCCTGCACCTCCTCCACCCTGCACCTCCTCCAGCTTGCACCTCCTCCACCCTGCACCTCCTCCACCCAGCACCTCCTCCACCCAGCACCTCCTCCACCCTGCACCTCCTCCATCTAGCTCTGGGCCACGCTGCCGCAGGACCCTGATGTGATTAGCCTGGCTGACATCCGTCTTACTCCAGATCCCCCCAGATCTCCCTCTTCCTCATCCATTCAAGTCTCCTCTTCATTTCCTCTCCTCCTCCCCCCTTTCCTCCCACTCACTCCTCCTCATCTACCTCTCCTCTTCTTCTCCTCTCACATCCTCTGTTCAGCTCCCTCTTCTCCTCCTTCCTCTCCTCCGGGCCACGTTCCTCCCCCCCTCCATTAACCACCAGACCAAATGGACGCCTGCAGGAGCAGAGCTCTCCGTTTGTTCAAGGGATTTTCTGTGAGACGGATGGATGAAGGGAGGGAGGGAGGGAGGGGGGGAGGGAGGGGGAGAGAGGGGGAGAGAGGGGGGAGAGAGGGCGCTGAGTGGCACCACGGACTGAGTGGGAGAGCGAATGACAAAGAAACAGAGGCAGAGAGATGGAGAGGGGTGCAGAGACGGAAGGAGCGAACGAACCAGCCAAAATGGAGAGGGGGGCCGGGGGGGGAGGGGGGATGAAATGGAAAGTGATGAAGAGGAGGCGGCGGTGGGTTTGTAAAAGAGTGTTCAAAGCTTGAATGACCTACTTCATCGCTGTCCACCTCCCTCACCCCGTCCGGTCCAGACCAACGTCAGACCTGTGTGTGTGTGTGCGTGTGCGTGTGTGTGCGCGCGTGCGTGTGTGCGTGCGGGTGCAGATGAAAGTGAATTTATAGATCAGTCACGCCTCAGAAACTGGGCCGCCAACACTGAGCACTCTGGGTAATCTTCGCTGCTCAAATGGTCGTCACCCCTCGGGAGGAAGCCAAGAAATACCACCTAATGCTATCTAATGTAGGTTGCAACACACACACACACACACACACACACCAAGATGCACACTGGCCCAGTCTCACACCAACACGCTCACACACATGCTCCGAGATACACAAGCTAATGGAGGTCACAGCCAGGACAATATTTCTTTGTTCCTCTGTTTCTCCTAATACTAATGCACCCCCCCCCCCCCCCACACACACACACACACACATACACTCATATTCATGCACCCATTTATTATCTGTGGCTGTCTGACCCCAGGCTGAGGAGAGTGCTTGTCTGGCCCAGTCGAAGCAGTCTCACGGCAGGCAGTTAGATTGATCCACCTCCCCCTCCTCCACCTCGTCCACCTCGTCCACTTCCGCCTCCACCTCCACCTCCTCCTCCTCCTCTCTGTCTCTGTCTGCTTTGAGGAGAGGTCTGTTGACTGACTGCAGGCCCAGACACCCCCCCACCACACTAACACACCGCTAACTCACACCGGTAATGTAGATCTAACTGGCCCTGTAGTCAGATCAAGTCCAACACGAAGACACAATCACATTACTGGTGCATTATGGGTGAAGTCATTGCCTGTCTGTTGGTGGGAGGGGGAGGGGTACAGGTGCCAAGAGAGGATGTGCACACACACACACACACTCACACACACTTGCACGTGTGCGCTACTCAAGTAAATCATTGATCAATGACTGAAAGGAAGACGTGGTTGTGTTTGTGTGTCCCCCCCCCCCCCCCCCCCCCCCCCCCCCCCCCCCCAGCCTGGTCCTGGGCAGGGAGACCCCACGCCAGCCTGGGAGGAGGGCTCAGTCTGCTCCACGCCTCCTGAGACCGCACACAAGGAGGGGGGAGGGAGGCAGGGGGGAGGGAGGGAGGGGGGGAGGGAGGGAGGGGGGAGGCGGGGGGGGGGGGGGGGTGCAGACGGTAGTGTGTCATGAATCATACAGAACCACAATCAGCCTAAAACGGCTTGTAAATCTCTCGTTGTCACTCACACATATTTACACACGCAAAACCACACACTACACACACTACACACACACACACTACACACACACACACACACTACACACACACTACACACACACTACATGTACGGCACACACCAACACAGGTTGCCCAGAGAGATGCAATATGAAGCGTCCTCTGTTGAACAGCATCCTGCAAACACAGTGCTGCTGCCCCCTACTTGTTCAACAGTGGACGAACATTGATGTGTGTGTGTGTGTGTGTGTCTGTGTGTATCGAGAGGAAAGGGAGCACATGGAATCATTACAGCGCTGTCAACCCCCCCCCCCCTTCCCCTCCTCCCCTCCTTCCTTCCTTCCTCCCCCTCCTCCCTCTCCTCTCCTCCCTCCAGTTGCATTCACACCTCCACCCTCACATCTGGAGGGAGCTGCGAACATAGTGTTGATGACATCGTCTCTGTAGGGGGGGGGGGGGGGGGGGGTGGGAACCAGCTGCTGCAGCTGATGTGGAATCAGCTCGTCCTCTCTAGCGTTGTGCCACAGCCATAGGTCACGACCCCAGAGACTTGTCGTAGGTTCACAGGTTCAAATCCACCCGCCCCTCCTTTATGCCCCTTTGGGTAAAAGTGTCTGCTAAATGACACAGTATAATATCACTCTCCGTCACAGGGGAGTACCATGAGGTCAGTCACCATGACAACAGCTAGAGCATTGTACAGGGGACACATGCAGAGCTACACACACACCTTTTCTGCTTCCAGATCCAGGAAGTAGTTTAATACTTTCAGATCCAGGAAGTGGTTTAGTATTTCTAGATCCAGGAAGTAGTTTAATACTTTCAGTCCAGGAAGTAGTTTAGTATTTCTAGATCCAGGAAGTAGTTTAATACTTTCAGATCCAGGAAGTAGTTTAATACTTTCAGTCCAGGAAAGTAGTTTAGTAATTTCAGATCCAGGAAGTAGTTTAAACACTTTCAGATCCAGGAAGTCGTTTATTACTACCAGATCCAGGAAGTAGTTTAATACTCCCAGATCCAGGAAGTAGTTTAATACTCCCAGATCCAGGAAGTAGTTTAATACTCCCAGGTCCAGGAAGTAGTTTCACACTCCCAGATCCAGGAAGTAGTTTAATACTCCCAGATCCAGGAAGTAGTTTCACACTCCCAGATCCAGGAAGTAGTTTAATACTCCCAGATCCAGGAAGTAGTTTCACACTCCCAGATCCAGGAAGTAGTTTAATACTCCCAGATCCAGGAAGTAGTGTTCTACATGAAGAGGGCTTCAGTAGTGTCTTCAGAGGGGATGTATCTGAGAAGCCATGATAGACTTTGAATGCTCCGGACTGGACTGCAGGTAATTACTTTAATGGCTTTCTAGCGTTTGCAAACGTGTGTGTGGCATGTGTGTGTGTGATGCATGCGTGTGTTGCGTGTGCAGCAGTGTGTATGCGTTTGTGAAGGGGGAAGTGAACTGTAGGTGGGTGTGAACACTGTGATAAATCGTCCATAGTTACTCTGTGTATATATATAGAGTCCCTGCATATTCAATCTATTTCACGTCTGGGGGTGGTGCGCGCGCGTGCGTGTGTGATCTCTTTCCAGTGAAAAGAGCATAATCTCCCCACGCCCACCAAGATGAAATCCTTCCTGCACCATGACTCACTCTCTCTCTCCTGCGGCACGGCAGCACACTGTGCTTTGCCACCTCGCAGTAAGAATGGGCCCCCCGGGTTCGATTCCAGCTTGGAATGGGGTCCCTGCTTAGGGTGGAGGGTTTGCACATTCTTCCTGTATTCTTCACTGAGAATCCTCATTCATTCATTTTCTTCCGCTTATTCCCGTTAGGGGTCACGGGTGACTGGAGCCTATCCCAGTTACTTTCGGCCGTAGCAGGGTACAAGGGGGTGCACGGTGGCAGAGCGGTTAGCGCTCTCGCCTCCCAATAAGGAGAAATCACTGAGTTTGAATCACTGAGAATCCCCCAGTGTAAATGCATGCAGAACAGGCTACCGTCCTGCCCAGGTTGAAGGCCAGGACCTGGGGGGAGCACTTGGACTTGGCTCCCCCTGGGGCCCTGGTGGTGCTCACTGCTCCGGTGAAGGAGCATCAGGACGGTATGAAGGAGACACATCTTGTCCGTGGACGCTAGCAGGTGTATGGGTTCCACAGCTGGGAGGTTAGTCATAATGGTTCTTTACATGCACACTGGGCCGTTCATTATGGTTCCATAATGAAACCCATGTCAAAACGCAGCAGGTGAACAGGTGTCAGGCGAGCCGTGAGCAGGTGTGTGCGTGCGTGCGTGTGTGTGTGTGTGCTGTGACCTATCATCACATGCTTTAATGCAGTTTCCAAGCCTTACTGAGGACTGATTCAAGAATGAGACATTGGGACCCCTCTCTCCCCATATCTCTCTACATCTCTCTCTCTCTCTTTCTGTGTGTCTCTCTCTTGTGTCTCTCCCTCTGTGTGAGTGTTTCTCTCTCTCTCTCTGTGTCTCTCTCTGTCACTCTCTCCCTCTCTCTTTCTGTGTCTCTCTCTCCCTCCCCTCTCTTTCTGTGTGTCTCTCTGTCTCTCTCTCTCTGACCTCCCATAATCTCCACCCTGGCTGGAGTGGTGTGTCTGCAGGATTCTGTGGAGCCACTGGAGATTTCCTTTGAGCTTCTCCCAGGATGTCAACCAATCCTCACACAGAGGAATACAGGCACATTTGACCTAACGCTGTAATACACGATGTGTGTGTGTGTGTGTGTGTCTAAGCAGCTCTCCAGTTGTCCTTGTGCCCTTGTGTCTCTGGGATGACTACCGGATAAGGAATCCCCAGGGGAACCTGTCAGGCTTCACTGGCTCTGATTACCCTGCTGTGTGTGTGTGTGTGTGAGAGTGTGTGTGTGTGAGAGTGTGTGTGCGTGTGTGAGTGTGTGCGTACTCTGTGGGTAGAGAGTGGGATGAGCTCATGTCACACTCCATTATACTCAGATTGCCTCAAAGGTGTGTATGTACAGTGTGTGTGTGTGTGTGTGTGTGTGTACAGTGTGTGTGTGTGTACAGTGTGAGTGTGTGTTGCATGTTTCCTCTCATAGGAGCAGTTCTCAGATAGGGTTGATGTCTGTGCTAAGCAGACAATGATGGAGAGTGAGAATTCCACCACCGTTTATGGGACACACACGCACGCACACACTAAAGCCAGTGTGAAAGGCAGTCATGCTCTGTCCCAAGCTGTACCATGTTCAGCCTACTACTGCTCACAGGTCCACATGAATCATCTGAGATCATGAAACCCCAACTTGACTCACTGATGATGTCATCCACATGTCTAACAACGATGATGTCACTGACTCAATGCTAATAAATTCAAAGTTGATTAAGAAACAAAATAGACAGAGAAGGGGGAGGGGCTGAGATACACAGATAGAAGGACATAGAAAGAAAAAAACTGAGAGACTTAGAGAGAAACAGGTTCACAGAGTGACAGACAGGGGGGGGGGAAGAGATTGCGTAGGTGAGAAGGGAGAGTGTTCAGACAATGTGTCAGTTCTAGAAGGACAAGCTCTCACTCGCCCATGAGCGCGAGGGATGAAACAGGTGTGTGGAGGTGTGTGGAGGCGTACGGTATTGGACAGGTGTGTGTGTGTGGGTGTGTGATGTGGAATAGAACTGGAGTCATATACTCCTGGATTAGCGCACATACCTGAACACATACTCAGCACCATGAACATGACTACACACTGGCTGTATACATATTGGAAAGCTCTTCCTGTGCCTCTCTGACTCTTTCTCTCTGTCTCTCTATCGCTCTGTCCCTCTATCTCTGTCCCTCTATCTCTATACCTCTCTCTGTCCCTCTATCCCCTTTCCCTCTCTCTGTCTCTCTTTGTCCCTCTCTCTATCCTTCTATCCCTGTCCTTCTCTCTGTCCCCTCTATCTCTGTCCCTCTCTCTGTCCCTATTTATGTCCCTCTATCTCTGCTCTCTCTTTGTCCCTCTCTCTATCCCTCTATCCCTGTCCCTCTATCTCTGTCCCTCTCTCTATCCCTCTATCCCTGTCCCTCTCTCTATCCCTCTATCCCTGTCCCTCTATCTCTGTCCCTCTATCTCTGTCCCTCTCCCTGTCCCTCTATCCCTGTCCTCTCTCTATCCCTCTATCCCTGTCCCTCTATCTCTGTCCCTCTATCTCTGTCCCTCTCCCTGTCCCTCTATCTCTGTCCCTGTCCCTCTATCTCTGTCCCCTCTCCCTGTCCCTCTATCTCCGTCCCTCTTGCTCTATCTCGCAAAGGAGAAGGGAAATGACGGCAATAGAGACGGAATGTTTCAGTGGAGAGAACCCATCTGTCACCCTGGCAACCAGGAGGTGGGACGGGCAGTATCCCATGGCGACAGAGTACAGGGCTGTCAATCTGCTCCCTGTTGGAGTGGAGCGAGGAGAGGGAGCCACCAGAGTAGAGAAAAAATGTATGGATGTGTGTGTGTGTGTCTGTGTGTGTGCTTGTGTAAGAGCCCAGGCCTGCTGGGTCTGGCTCTACAGGGGTAGCCAGCCTGGGTGAGTAGCCCAACAATGAGACCTCGTCCTGGCAGACTAATCACAGACAGACCCCTTCTCCTGGGGGGAATCTCATGGCAGACCAGAAGGAAGAGGGTAGGGGGGAGGGAGAGGAGATGGGGAGGATTCCATTAGGGTCAGAGGGGGAAGCAGGTGTACAGGTGCACAGTGTTGTTGCAGAGGCTGAAAATGTTCGTCTCTGGGGAGACAGCAGCACCATGGATGCATGTAGTAACTCTGTTTAAGTTGAAGGTGTTTCTACTCTAATGCTCCCTGGGCTCTGCATGCTGCCCACACACACACACACAAACACACACACACACAAATGTGGGTTAACACCAGAGGCCCAGTCTGACAGCTTTTAAGGCATAAACACCTCTCTGTTCTCCCCTCTCCTCTTTGTGTGTGTGTGTGTTTGTGTTTGTCTGTCTGTCTGTGTGTGTGTGTGTGTCTGTGTGTGAGGTCTGCTTTTTCCCCTGAGGAGACAGAGAGGCGCCGGGGGGACACTGAAACTCTGGCCAGCCTGGGATGACTGGTAGCCTGGCAAGCTGGCAAGCTGGTGGCTGGCTGACTGGCTGGCGAACTGACTGATTGCTGGCTGTGGACTGACTGGCTGGGCTTATTTGCTGCCTGACTGACTGACTGACTGCCTGACTGACTGGCTGACTGGCGGACTGACTGGCGGACTGACTGGCTGGCTGGCTGGCTGACTGCTCTTCCTCCCAGGTCTCCACAGCCCACGCAGAGGTTCCAGGCCTCCACAGAAGGACTGGACAGAGAAGTGAAACTGCAGAGCTATCATGACCAGGAAGGTGCTCCACAGTGATCACACAGGGTTAGGGGAATTCTCTCTTTCCCTTTCTCCTTTTACATGTATCTTCCTCTTTCTCTCAGCAACAGCTTGTCTATCAGACGAGAGAAAGAAAGAGAGAGAGAGGGTGGGAGGGAGGGAGGGAGGGACTCAGAAGAAGAGACCTCTCCAATTCCATCATCTTTAATTAATCGCATTTTCGTAATTTACTTTTTCAGTCAACAGAACCTCAATTGTCATATTAGCATTTTGAAGATTTGGCTCTCTCTCTCTCTCTCTGTCGCTCTCTTCTCTCTAACTCAGAGTATCTGTCTCTCTGCATCTCTAGCTCTGTCCTTCTGAAGGGGGAATAATTGCATGAGTTTCATTATGTTCTACTATGTCATTCAAACAGATCTGGGAATTCCAACTGGAATCCAGAGACATCCAATTAGGTTGTACAAATGGAGCCTGCCCACGCATGATTGGTTAACCTTTCTGGCTGATGTCATCCGAGCCAAAGCCCAAACCTTGAATCCTCAGTATTTAGAAAGATGTTTGTGGTAAATCAAGGGTGTGAGGTGTTAAGTTAACCTTGACTTCAAAGGGAGAACAGTGTGTGGTGGGTGGGGGTGCGCGCGCGCGTGTGTGTGTGTGTAGTATCCATCGCCACTGGTGGTTGTTGGGATATTATTTTCAAGTTAACACAAAGCTTGTACTATGGTTCAACATTTTTGGTATGCTCTTTAACAGCAGAGTATTCATCGATTGACCACAAGTGGTTATTGTAAAACATCGTTACGACATTTTCTGAAATCTCAAAATCTCGCGCCGTTGGCAGAAAGGACATGAACATTGTAAATGTATTCAGGAAAGAAACAGCCTGAAGGCGCGGGGAGCCTGGCTGCGGTAGAGAGAGAGGTGCTGGAGACGCCAGCATGTGGGTGTGTGAGAGAGAGAGAGAGAGAGAGAGAGAGAGGGAGAGGGAGAGGGAGAGGGAGAGGGAGAGGGAGAGGGAGCGAGAGCGAGAGGGAGAGGGAGAGGGAGAGGGAGAGGGAGGGAGAGGGAGAGGGAGAGGGAGAGGGAGAGGGAGAGGGAGAGAGAGAGGGAGAGGGAGAGGGAGAGCGAGAGGGAGAGGGAGAGAGAGAGAGAGAGCGAGAGAGAGAGAGAGAGAGACTGAGAGAGAAACACAGAGAGACTGAGAGAGAAACACAGAGAGGGAGAGAGAAACAGAGAGAGAGACACAGAAAGAGAGAGCGAGAGAGAGAGGGAGAGAGAAACACAGAGAGAGAGAGGGGGAGAGGGAGAGAGAGAGAGAGACTCGCAGGCGTCTTGTCTTTCACAAAGACAACACTTCTTTCGTTCTTGCTCAGCCCACCGCTGTTAGGCACAGATCCACCGGCTGCATCAGTCCGTGATGGGCAGCGGAGATCCTCTGATCCGAACGGAGAGCGGACATTCACCACACCTTCATTAAGCTTAGATGCGAGGCGGTGAGATATCGACCCAGAGAGCCAGGCAGAGTCCTCGGATCAGAGGCTGCTCTACTGGACGGATCCTCCAAGTCTCTGGATCTACGAGTATTCAGCTGTTATTCCTGATTACAGGACTGAGCACCTTGATAAGAACAGCAGCCTGAACCGGGGGTTCACCACGGGGTGGGGGGGGGGGAGGCTGGAAGCTGGAGAGAGGCGCGCCTCTCCGGGAGGGTTCATCCGTCAGATCGGGACTGAATCCAGGCTACTTGTTCTGAACGTTCTTGTAGGTTATTTTTTTGTGTTAAATTCGGATTGATCTGGATATAAAGACCTGAAGGAATCTTCACCGGGATATTGAAGAGGGGACTGATGGGGCAGACTGGGTAGAACTGGTGAGTCGCATGAATATCCAGCCTTACTACAGCAAAACCTCCTCTATTGACATTACGCGCACGCCTACACACAAGTGTGTGTGTGTGCGTGTGTGTGTGTGAGTGTGTGTGTATTAACTAATCACCTGCTAGGTTCGAGACATGAGCATCGATCTGCATTATGATGTTTCACTGGTCTTATAATATCCCCTTTAATTCCGTTCTTTAGTTAAGGGTTACATCAGGGGTCTCCCCCCGGGGGCAGACCGGCACCGGGCCGCACAGAAACAATACTGAAACTGACATCATTTGCGTTTTATTTATTATCCGACTCTGAACGATGTTTTATTTAGCTAAATAATCCAAAACAAACGATGAGAAACGAAACCTGGACAGAAACGAAACCGTAAGGAAATGCGGATATGTAGTCAATAAAACCGACTCAATGGATGATCATATAGTAAGCATTGGAGGCTGTGTAGAATAATGTGTGTGATGAGGGAGGGGAAGGGCGGGCGTCTCTTATCAGTGTATCTGTGTAATCATTAATCACACGGGATATGGGGCCAGTAAGTACACGCGAACTTCCGTGGCAAGCTGGACCAAGTTGCCTCTGCCTTTCACACGCCTTTGTAAAGGCAGCAGTGGAATTGTTGGTTTATAGAAACGGACCAGTGTGTGAGCCCATGGAAGCCATTCTGCGCGTCTTTCTGTGCGTTAAAATGTAAAGGTGGCAGTTCTGATTGAAAAAGCCCAAGATGTTGTACCGAGACCGTGAGTGACGGCAGTGTAGGTGAGTAAAGGTACTATATCTCATGCAAGAGTTGTTGAATAGTGGAGCAAGAACTGATCTTCTACGAACAGTGTGTTTTATTAGAAAAGCAGGTGTTTTGGGGTTCGACCTTGACTAGATAGCCTGGTGTGTGTGTGTGTTTGAGTTAAGGGTCCGTCTGGGGTCTTGGGAGGTAAACAGGTCTGCTGCTGTGAGACTGCCTGGTTTGGCACTTTTATTACATCCATCCATCCTGCTTTATGTGTGTGTGTGTGTGTGTGTGTCTGTCTGGTGTGTGTGTGTTAGAGAGAGAGAGAGAGAGAGAGGAAGCACTAAGACCCTGAAGAGGCCTTTGATCTTGACCCAGAACCAGTAGAGGACCTGTCTCTGTCAGATAAATAAATATATAAACAGGTCAAGACAGTGACAGATGCAGATAAAGGGAGGGGGGGGGGGGGGGGGGGGGGGGGGGGGGGGTGGGGTGACTGAAAGGGGAAAGGGAGAGAGAGAGAGAATTAGAGGGAGAAAACGAAAGAGAGAGGGGAACGAATGAGGGAGAAAGTGATCGAGAGATGATTAGAGCGAGGGAGGGAGAGGGAGAGGGAGAGGGAGCAGCGATGGTGTTCTGAAAGAGGGTGAGTGAGACACGCAGCAGGGGCTCGACAGGGTACTAATTACCTCACAACAGGAGAGGGGCGCCATGGCAACGCTCTGCTGTCTGTGTTCCAACATTATGGATGCTCCGGAGGTCTACTGTATAAGGCTGATGTGGCTTCCGTGTCCATGCTGTTGTGGGTCTTAAGGATGGCTTTAGCTCGGTGGTGGAACATTTCAACTGCAGATGAACGGATATCGGGTTTCAAATCCCCCCTGAACTTCAGTTGGGATCAAAGTGAACCTGTTCTTTGCTGCGTGTCTAGCTGTGGCTCCAGTCCTGTGTGGGCCAGCCGGCTGTCACATGACAGGTAGTGAGAGAGCTGTGAGGAACCAGTTAGGCAGCATAAGCGAGGGTTAACACCTGCGCACGCTGGTGTGATCAGGAGGAGGAACCGGCTCTGGTCTGGCTGGATCCTTCAGGCCCAGACACAGTGCAGCAGACAGACTGACCTGTTAGACTACCTCCACAGCAATGATACACCATGCGTCTGTCCGTACAGCTATCTACCTTTCTGTCTGGCGGACTGTCTGGATGACTGACTGTCTGGCTGTCTGTCTGGATGACTGTCTGTCTGGCTGTCAGTCTCTCTCGCTGTGTGTTTCAACATCCGGACCTTGGTAACAGATAGAAAGCTTTTTCTAGAAACTTTCCAAAAGTTTATTTTCTTTTATTTTCGTTTACTTTCATTAAAGTGTTCTTTAAATGTCTAATCACTCCATTCCTTTCTTCTCAAAATGATTGTAGAAGGCAATTC
>CM059330.1:11130820-11133320 GCA_030340685.1 Protosalanx chinensis
TCCCTGCCGTTGCCTCTCTTCTTCAGATTGTCATCATTTGTCACGCTGCAAATGTGAATAAACGCCGTCCTGTTGGCGATGCATTGTGGGTAGGCAAAGTGGTCCTGCAGGTTTTCACCTCCTCTGCCCCCCCCCCCCCCTCCCTCCCCAGGGTCTCCCTTCCCACAACTCCTATGCTCCCATGCACAGCAACCAGATTCTCGTCAAGGTTTGTCTCTCCAGATGCTCCGTAGCTCCGCTGACCTACTGACCTCTGACCGTCCCAGAGTCCACTCCCGCCCTTCCTCTCCACCCTCTTCTCCCTCTCCTCGTCTCTCTCTCTCTCTCTCCTACAGAGAGCAGAGCCATCCTGAGACTCTCTTAGCTTTCCCCAACTGATTATGTCATCTGTCTTCCTTCCTTCTCTCTGTCTATCCTTCTCCTCCTCTCCTCCTTCACTCTGTCCCTTCTGCTCGTCCTCCTTCTCCTCCTCTTCCATCTCCTCTCCACCATCTCTGTGTCAGATGGTCTTTCCTCGCTATGATCATGGCTTCATCACTGGCGACCAGTCCAGACGATTCCTGAAGGTAGCTGTGCTGTCCTCAGGCATGGCCTCTTCTATAACAACCCCGGTCACTCTCTAACTCAGTCACCCCTCCAACTCTAACTCAGTCACTATCTAACTCAGTCACTCTCTCACTCTAACTCAGTCACTCTCTACCTCTGTCACCCTCTCACTCTACCTCAGTCACCCTCTCACTCTACCTCAGTCACCCTCTCACTCTACCTCAGTGACCCTCTCACTCTCACCTCAGTCACCCTCTCACTCTACCTCAGTCACCTCTCACTCTACCTCAGTCCACCCTCTCACTCTACCTCAGTCACCCTCTCACTCTACCTCAGTCACCCTCTCACTCTACCTCAGTCACTCTCTAACTCAGTCACTCTCTCACTCTACTCAGTCACCCCTCTCACTCTACCTCAGTCACTCTCTAACTCAGTCACTCTCTAACTAACTCAGTCACTCTCTCACTCTAATTCACTCACTAACTCATTCGGCTTGTTGCGAGTGTACTAGTTTGTGTGTCTTAAATACACACAAAAGTGTGGTGACAGCATATTTGTTTTTGTGTGTAAGTGTGGTTAGTGCATTTGTGGGATCCCATGTGTGTGTGTGTAAGTGTGGTCAGTAACTGGCGGCCTCTGTCTTCTGGTGTTTCTCACATGGAGGTGTGTGTGTGTATGCATGTATGTGTGTGTGTGTGTACATGTGTTTCTAAACCCCAGTTTTTGTGCTTCTTCAACTATTAAGATGCAAAGTAGAAACACCCCCCCCCTCCCATCGCCCCCCACCCCCTCATATCACCCTTCTCCTATTCTCCACAGGGTGACCAGGGCCAGGCCTGGGCCCCAGGCCCCCCAGGCCCCCCAGGCCCCCGAGGCCCTCCAGGGAACACAGGCAAAGACGGGCCCCGTGGCCCCTCCGGGGGAACCAGTAAGCAGATCATACGTGTCTGTTAGTGTGTCTGAGCGTGTTGGAGTGTGTGTGTCTGAATGTGAGGGTGTGTGTGTGTGTGTGTGTGTGTGTGTGAGAGAGAGAGTGTTTTATCAAGCCTGTTCCATCTCTCCTGGATCCTCTAGTGTTCTGTGGCTTACCAGACCAGAATAGAGGCTTCACCACGGCCCTCATCTGGGTCCCGTCAGAAACAGCCACAAAGCGGTCCAACTCTCCAAATCCCCAGAACCAGCATACCCCTCTTCTACCCCGCCCCTCTCCCCCCCCTGCCCCCATCATGGCACTGTGTGCCCCTGAAACAGATATGGCAGTTATCTGGCAGTTATCTGGCAGTTCGCCTGCCTCCACAAACAACGCTTCTCTCCTTTCGGCTCTTCTCCATTCCGGTCTTCTCTCCTTTACGCTTTTTCTTCACTCCTCTCTCCTCCTCTCCTTTCCTCTACCCTCCTCTCATATCCTCCTCTCCCCTCCTCTCTCCTCATCTCCTTTCCTCTACCCTCCTCTCATATCCTCCTCTCCCCTCCTCTCTCCTCCTCTCCTTTCCTCTACCCTCCTCTCATATCCTCCTCTCCCCTCCTCTCTCTCCTCTCCTTTCCTCTACCCTCCTCTCATATCCTCCTCTCCCCTCCTCTCTCCTCATCTCCTTTCCTCTACCCTCCTCTCATATCCTCCTCTCCCCTCCTCTCTCCTCCTCTCCTTTCCTCTACCCTCCTCTCATATCCTCCTCTCCCCTCCTCTCTCCTCCTCTCCTTTCCTCTACCCTCCTCTCATATCCTCCTCTCCCTCCTCTCTCCTCTCCTGTATCTGGATGTCCTCTTCCACTCTCCTCCTCTCCTTTCCTCTCTCTCTCCTGTCCCCAGAGGCAGCTGATGTTCCTCCTGATCCCGTGTTCTCCAGACCAGAACCTTCTTCCATCTACTTTGACAGCCTTAAGTCTGCGGTTACGGGGGGGGGGGGGGGGTACAGAACAGAGGGTAGGGGGCGGAGGGGAGGAGGAGGTGTGGG